>OVBJ01000514.1:0-52761 GCA_900406535.1 Noccaea bulbosa | reverse complement strand
CTATGGTAAAATAGCATATATGCTAAATTTAGCATGGGGTTGGAGATGCTGATTTTAAAACTCTACTAGATTTACTCAGATTTTAGCCTTCCTTTAGCAAGATTTTGTACTTTTTATATCCCTTCAGTTGGAATTTATTTTGTACTTTTTATCTCTTTTTATTTTATTTTCTTTTTTTGCCACTATAGATATTTATTCTTTGCCAAATATTTAATGGTCTCACATATTTGGTTTCACACTTTCACTCTTTACACCTCAAATATTAAATAAGGGGTTTAATTTTTGTTGCGATAAGAATTCAATATATTGAAAGCAAGATTCATCCCCGATATAAAATAAAATTAACTGATAGCAAGCAATATACAGTATAACTAAGATGTAGAGAAATCTTGAGACTTTAACTGCAAACGGGTGGTCTGATTTTGATTCTAATAATGAATCTGGAATACGTATTTTTTTTTTTTTACATTCCTAAACCGAGAAGAATACTAAACCGGTTTTTCCGACTGAACAAACGCAGCATTAAGGAGACAAAACCAGATATCATCATCACTGCTTACTACTCCATGGCTACACTCTGCAAGTTCTGTTTTGATGACTGGTTTGGTTGCTTCAAGAGGAAGTCGTCGCTGGTTTTTCTCATGGGATCTCCTCTCTGGTAAGTCGCACAGGTTTGTTTTGTAGATACGCAACCTCTCTGTCTGCTGCATTTATGAGATGCTGCTCTGATCCTTCTTCATCTGACACAGAAGATGCCTCCGAGTTTGATTCCTCCTCATCTACATTCATGATTTGGTTTGATCACATAAGAGTTGGGTTCTTTTTGAAGCAGTGTTCATCATAATTAGGAGCTTACCAGAGAACTCAAGGCGTTCGGGAAGAGCACTAACAGCTGTAAGCTGAATGCTTTCTGGTAGAAGACAATTACAGAAGGAACCTGAAAACTCAAAAAACCAAATGAGTAAAAAAAAAAAAAAAGGATGAAACGAAAAAGGGGAAAGGGAAGGTTTTATGAGCTTTTTACCTACTCGGGCCAGACGATTGATCCATCCCGGAATAGGCTTTCCGGTAAGCTGCAAGCATACTTCTTCGGTGAAATGGTTACAGTTCTTGGCAATCAAATGGTAAGTGTCACCGTGGTATTTTCTTGAGAGCTTCTCCATGTATGACCTGAAATCTGAACGGGACATGCTGCTCGTTCCCAGCAAAACCGACCGTCTAAAGATGAACCCTGGACAGCTCTTAGGCTCTACCTCATATACCCCACTCGTTGGATACTCGTGAGCTCCATAGCAATATTCCAAACCATGAGCTACATTTGATGTTCACCAAATACTGTGTTAATAGTAGCTCAAGCTTAAGCAAATGTTATTATACAACATAGAGGGATCAGGGAAAGTTTCCATGCTACTTTTGTTATTCCTCTTCAAAAGCCTAACGATTTAACTTCCAAAGCGTGCTAAGTATACAATGGTGTATGAATTTGCAGGATATACAGTCATAAAGAATGTGAATGAATTTTACAGAGGAGATAAGGATTGAAAGAAACAAACCCTCAATTCCAGAATGGAAAATGCCGATGCCAAACCAATAGAGGTAATTGTTGACAGGTGTTAGATCATAGACATTGAGATAAACCGGCGTGAGCCTTGGCTCTTCACTGCTCTCTTCCCTCTCTTCACTTGAGCATGAGCTTGAGCTCAAAGTAGGCACCCACATTGTACACGCTAAACACCAATCCACAGTTATCCCAAATCAAATTCAAGATCCAATCATCGCTCCTATATTCCTAAACCTCTGCAACACAAAAAACCGATGGCGATATTCATATAACACGAAAGGATAAAAAGAAGAGTAGCAATCAAATCTGCCAATGAGCTAGATCAAAATCGTTGGAATTGAAGCATTCGAACATAAAAACAATCCAAAGGAATAGATCCAAGGATACGAATCAGCCGGGATTGGTGAACCTTGCGCAGTTCATAAATTTGGTAAAGCAATCAAAAAAATACCTAGACCTGGGAAGGAAATCAAACAGAGGAACTAACAAGAGAGAAACCAAGCGGATGTCAAATCGGGAAACCCGCGAACAAAAGTGAAACTGAGCGCGTGAGTCTTTCTTAAATATAGATCGAGCGCGAGATAGAGACGAAGAAGAGGACGAGGAAGACGAAGGAGAAGATAAGAGAACTTACGTGAGAGTCGGAGGATTCCGAAGAGAGAGGGATGAGAAGGATTGTTTGTGTGACGATTGGGGGAAAGACTGCGAAAATGATGACTTAGATCGAGAAAAGTAATATACGAAGCCTATTGTTTTTGTTTTTGAAGATTTCCTTTTTCTTTTCTTTTTTCTTCTCAAAACTTCACAAATAGGCCAAAAGATGGGAACTATAATACAACAATTAATTTGCACCCAAAACAAAACAAAATACAACAATGAGTTATTATTTTTCTTCGTAAAGCACAATACCTACATAAAAAAAACTAGGTAAATAAGAAATATTCAAAGACCAAAGTTTTATAAATAGAGCTTTCCTTTTGAGATCAGAAAAGTTAACAATGTATTTCTGGTCTTATAATGTGGTTTGTGGTCAAAATGAAATCCTTTATAGAAAAAATAAATAATAATGTGGTCAAAATATTATTTGGATGATAATATTTTTTTTAACTAAATTCACAAAAAAACCTTAGTAGATTTAAACAATACATTTAATTTTTCAATTTATTTCATCAGATATACAAATAAGTGTCAATATTAAAACTTCTTATTTATAGAAGATCAATTAATACTAAATTTAAATATATTTGGTAATTTTGTGATTTCTGAAGACCAGAAGTAATATAAATAGTGCTTTTCTTGAAGAAACGATAAAATAAAAACATTTTTTTTTGCTTGATGTTTTATACAGAAAAAAATGGCAATCACAAAAACTCTGGTGACCTTTTGTCTTAATTATTATAATATACTAGGATTTAATCGGGACAAAGGTTTTTTAGAATTTTAAACGTATTATTGTAATTTTTTATTTTTATTTTTTGTCGACACGTATTATTGCAATTTGTGTTTAGAGTTTGGAGGTTTGAGGTTTTATTATTTTGTCGAATTCACGATTTTAATAACTGCTGGCTTAGAATTTGTGTTTACATAGTAAAGATGTTTGCCATATTCAGATGTGACAAATGTGATTATAATGTGGTTTATATAATTTTAATAAATAAGTGAATCATTGTCTCATAGAAAAAGAGTTTAAACCAATACAATCTGCCTAATGTGAAGAATAAATCTTGAATTCTAAAACAGTAAAACATAAATAAGGTAGAAAATGAACATGAGTTATCCAATACCTAGCCATGACTGTGCATGTGTTAATAAAGGGTATGGAAAGGGAGATTGTATAATCCCATTCTCCTAATGCTCCTCTTAGATGTTGTTGTGGTCCCTAAAGTGACAAAGCCCTCATGTATTCTTCCTAATAATTAATGACTAGATGATATCCCGTGCTAAGCGCAAGGTTTATATTTTAGTATTTACTTTGAAACGTTTATATGTCATTGATTAAGTGTCTCGTCTGTGATCTTATTTGTGTTTCACCTTTTCTGAGTTTGTTTTATTTGTGGACATGTACATATACCAAAATAAATACTCATTTTCCTCTAATCTATTTGCTTTACTTCTTCAATTTGTACTCCCTCTTTTCGTTCGCCTTAATTCGACACTAGCTATGTATCTTTTCGTAAACAAATTCAAACCAATTGCGATGTCAACAAAAAAAATTGCAGAATACTTGAGAATAGCAACCCTCTTTGTTTGCTCACTTTTTGTTCATAGTTTTTAAACTCGTGTTCTTCTTCCCAGTTACATGTCATGTGAACTGGAGCCTATTACAGTGGATAGCACTGAATGGCCAAACCGTCAATGAAAAGCAATTTACCCACGTACCACCATTGATACTATCTCAAGCATTCCCTTTGAAATAGCCTTCGGTCATCTCGTTGAGTTCATATATATGCTCTTCATATGTAGTCATTCTTGGATTAATTAATATGTTCATTATCATTGGTATAACAATATTTATCAACGCATGATCGATATTCGCCGCATTTAACATTCTTAATCCTTAGAAGCTCGTTTACTCTTGGCCCACATTTTTTTGGAAAACATCATTGGTTTATTTGAAGGTGTAATAAAACAATGGTTGAGAACATATATAATCTGGATTCTGGAATCCGTGGTAATGATTACGAAGGTATTATTTTAGTGGAATAAAACATTCCATGCACACTAAGCACAACCACCTACAGGAAATGTAGAAATATAGTATGGTAAATTTATTTTTTCCCCATCAGATAAGATCAGAGCTATTGAGAAGCAAATAAATTTGATGGTCGATATAGAAGATAGGTTGTGTTAAATCTTGAAGTCACTTTAAAAGAAAAAGTAATTGTGAGTATTTAACAGGGCGAAAGTAAGATTAAACTAAACATAAATCAAACCTTTGTATCCGTAGAAAAAACCGTGGTCAGATTGGCGCCTTTGATATATATAATAACATTGCCAAGAGTAAACAGAGATATTTCAGTACAATCACAAACAACATTATTTGATGAAAATACTAATCTAAACAATCAAGTATGCTTTTGAAAATGCTTTGATTCTTACTTCATCCCAGTTCACGTTGCTGCAGCCTTTGATAGGCATCTACAACGCCTTTGATCTTTTCACTTTTCTCGTTCTCGTGCCTCACCCACCTGGCATTATCCTAATCACTCTCTCGTTTATCCACACTATTATATTTTCATAATGAAGAAGTGGAAACGTTTCGTAGCACTAAATCATCAATTGACTTGAAGGAGGACACTGAAATTTAAACAGATCTCAGAAGCGAAAAATATATTAACAAATAAAAACTCGGAAAAGATAAACATTATACAACATGAGTTTCTCTCGACGACTAATCAATATGCTTTGTAATCCAGCAAAGACGGAGATGTTATACCTTGAGATTTAGGAAAAACGATGCAGTAAACCTGCAGAAGAGAAAGAGTGATGACCTAATAGAACGAAATAGAATGTGTTCAATAGGACTTACTTGGTTACACTTCGATCCTTTTCGTCCTGGTATATAGACTTCTCGCTTAATCCTGCATCCCTGATGTAGAACTCTCATCGTTTCTCCTAGCATCATCTTTAACACCTGCATTTTATTAAATTTCTAAGATGTAAGGATGTGAAATTGAAGAAGCATCACCCTTTCTCTATGTACCTGTAATAGATGGCAACAACACTTGAAGTGGAAATAGAACGGTATTCTTTTTTTCCTAAGAAATTTAGGCCCAAATAAAATGGGCTTTAATTGATTCAATTACTTAGCCCAATTTCTTTTAGTATAAAGCTCCATTGGAGTAAAAAACCCTAGCTCTGTACTTAAAATACAGCGACAAACGTGGTGTGCGGCTCTGCTAACTGCAAAGCTTCGAAAATGGGTAAAAATCCTTTTTCTCTTCTCATCTCCGCAGTCTAGATCCACTCTCGTCGTTTCTTAGATCGATTTAGCATCTCTTTTGTTGCTCAAATGTGTTATGGATCTGTTTATTTCTACTGGTTTACGTTAATGATTCGATGGATTTTTTTGTTTTGTTTTGGTGAACCTTAGGTGCTTACAAGTATGTATCTGAGCTATGGAGGAAGAAGCAGTCCGATGTGATGAGGTTTATCCAGAGGGTTAGGTGCTGGGAGTATCGCCAGCAGCCTTCCATTGTCCGTCTCGTCAGGCCTACTCGTCCCGATAAGGCTCGTCGTTTGGGTTACAAGGCCAAGCAGGTGATTGATTCTCGTCTCTTTAGGGTTCCATGTGATTCTAATTAACCCGAATCCTAGCTTTGCTGTCAGATGGTAAAATGATGAGTCTTTCTGAGATCTTTTGTAGATGCAATCTTAGCCTAAGTCAGTAGAGAGATGTGGAATCATTGTTGTTATTCTCATTGCCAAAGTTATCTTCTTTGTAGCAAGTGGGAACAATCTAGTTGCTGCCATTTGTTGTATATGTTGTTCATGCTCCTTTTGCCTAATTTCAACTTAGTAAATACTGCTTCTTGGCTTTGCTCGTCTTTTTGTTTCATCTCAAACTCTCTAATCTGTGGAATCATTTGCTGGTCTGATTCTAGTTTTCACTCGCTGGACTCTGAAAACCTGGCTCTTGTCTTGGCTGCGTCCCTCTTGCTCTAGCTTCGAACTCTGTTGCTAATACATATTTTGCAGGGCTTTGTGGTGTACCGTGTCCGTGTGAGACGTGGTGGACGCAAGAGGCCAGTGTCAAAGGGTATTGTGTATGGAAAGCCCACAAACCAGGGAGTCACACAACTCAAGTTCCAGAGGAGCAAGCGGTCTGTCGCTGAGGAGCGTGCCGGAAGGAAACTGGGAGGTCTCAGAGTTGTCAACTCCTACTGGCTCAACGAGGTAATGACTACACACTCTCTCTTCCATTGGTATGCGGTTATGCTTAAAAAGATTCTAACTTGGCAAGTTTTGAAAAATAGGATTCGACCTACAAGTACTACGAGATCATCTTGGTTGACCCGGCACACAATGCTGTGCGTAATGACCCGAGAATCAACTGGATCTGCAACCCGGTGCACAAGCACAGAGAGCTCAGAGGACTCACCTCCGAGGGAAAGAAGAATCGTGGTCTTCGTGGAAAGGGTCACCGCAACCACAAGAACAGACCTTCCCGCAGAGCTACCTGGAAGAAGCACAACTCTTTGTCTCTTCCTCGTTACCGTTGATTGCCCCTACTCTTGCTATTATCATCATCATCTTCTTCTAGGTTGTTTCCTCCATGTCGTTGCTCGACTATTATGTTTTTGCAAAATTTTGGATGACTATACAATTGCGTTCCAGTTATGGTTTAAATCAAGACTTTATATTTGCTTGCTTTTGCCTTTGAAGAGCATCCAAAATTATTACTTTTAAGATTGAAAATTTACACATTCAAATCTCATATCTTTTTCATGGTATTCTCTAACGTCAGTAGTATCATTCCACTCTTCGAGTTTAAACTTCGAATCGGTTGATAAATAAGAAGCTTCGGGTAGAGAGAGTTAACCCTTGATGTCGCTGAGTAAAGTTTTTTTTGCATGATCGGGACTCAGTTTTAAGAACGTCAAAATCATCTGCCATATATAAAATACAAACATATATTATTTTTTCAAGAAAGTCTTAACCACTCAACCTTTTTTAACTACCGTACAACATTACTTACTTGATTAGTCACGTGATTGTTAAACTAGAGGTTATATTACAACAGAAGAGGTGATGTAATAACCCTGCGAGACATCAAAACCAAAAAATTCAAGTGCTGTTGCATCAAGATCTTGAGATTCCCTCACAACTTTGTGGTGTTGGTCGTGAATGTTTTTCAAAATATTATGGATTTCGTGTTTATAATAGTGCGAGATTCCGAGTCTTTGCAAAGAATCGATCATTTCTAGCTGCTCAAGAGAACCTTCGGTCTCAATAAGTGTCTTTCTCACCTCTCCCTTCAACAATTTAGCTTTCTCTAGGGCTTCAACTTCTGTCTGTATATTGAGACAACATCACTGATATTAAGAATTTAAAATCTGAAGTGAAACTGGATCTATAGTACATATATTGGACATAAACCAATCTAACTGTGGTATAGAAATTCACAAACCTCTTAAACATTAACATATGTCATTATATAATATGTTGACTAAAAGATACACTTATAGTATAATGTGTATGTACCACATAGCTATTCTCGAGGGAGAGGAGATATTGATGATCCCATAGAGATGGACGATAATTGGCCGAGCGGCGGATGGTGCAGCCTGATCACAAGCATTGCATACAAAAGCTGAACTAAAGGAGATATTGTGAGTAGCCATTTGTAAAGTTTGGCAATAGATTAACAAAAAGAACACACTTTGATGGACATATATGATACAGAAATCTGCTGTTAACAGTGGGACTTGAACAACTTTTTTTGTTTTTCTGTTAAGGTCAACCTGGAAGGTCCGAATGCGAAATGTGGAGCAAATGCTATACTTTGCACATTANAATTTTTTTTTTTTTTTTTTTTTTTTTTTTCTTTTACCAAAACGTTCTTGAAAGTGAAGAATATATGAGAACAACATACATTACTCGATCGAGAATCAGACCCCCTCTTTCTTCTTGAACAAAGCGCAAGAGATATGGTTCAACTGCAATAAGAGCTGAAAATAATACTTGAAATCATTTCCCTATATAAACTATGAAGGGTAGAGTGAGCGGAATATCAACACAAATTAAAAGGGAGTTTAAGCACATGCGCATACGTGCCAACATATTACTCTCCTTCTCAAGGAAAATAAGTGATAAAAGCAAGTAGCTGTCTGCGATGTCGCAACAATTAGATAGCTTTCTTTTTCGTTAACCTCACATAGATTTTTCTTGTTTCACGCTTATGATTAGCACCAGCAATGGATGAAAAATCTTGATCTAATTGTTACGTTCTGCATGATCGAGTGAAAAAGTGGGATGCTCTGTTGAACAAAACAACGGTGAAGTCGGATGCTCTCTTCAAGTAGGCTACACAAAAACAAAGAGAGGAGTAATGCCAAAATTCGACTGAAGCATGTCAACAGGTTTTTAATCAACGCACTTCAGTTGCTCGATTCTGTCAGATTTCTAGGCTCTCAGCTCTCAGCCCACGCACTTCTTTGATCCGTGCTCTCAGATTTTGATTAACTCTTATAATCTTACGTCATTCAACACATCCGTCGTAGGCTCTATCAGATCTTCCACTGAAGATTCGTCACGAGTTTGCCGAATAAGAGTGCCACGTGTCCATCTCTCCAGAAGTTAAACAGAAGATGGAGGATGATATTATATCGAGCAAAATTCTCTCTAGCTGATATATCGAATTGAGGAGCAAAACTATAACCTCTTTTGATTTCTGCCTTTGAGAAAATGGAGAATAAGAAGTAAGAGGATACTCATTGAAGGTATCTCAATGGAAATCTCAACTATACAAATAAAAGAAAAAGTATTAAAAAAAAAACATGAGAAAGTGTAGAGAGTTCTCAAATGAGAACATTTGACATACATACCCATGAGAACCTCATCTCGTACTTGTCATATTTTCATCAGTTTGGGTTTGATGTTTGTATAGGTGTGTCACGCGGCATCTCGCATTTGGAAAATCTGGAACTAACCACCAACCAAGGGTTCACGTTTGAGTCTTTTCAGAAAAAAAAAAAAAGACAAATTCCGGTTCGAGCTAAAAAAAAATAGAGAGAAGTCAGTTTGGGACATAAATGAAAAAAATGGAATGAACGAGTTGGTGTTGGTCAATTTATAGCCCAAAGTCCAACAATGCTACGCCCCCTTCACACATGCAAAAATCCCCCAAACGAGTTCTGACATATATTTGAAAAAATGTATTTAAATCATAGAAACTTTTTAAGGACGTGAACCTGATACAGTTTTATAAAAGTCATTGGAACGGAGCTTCGTGTTCTTTCGATATGTTTTTCTTCTTAATTATTCTCTCCACGGGACTGATTTTAGAAGGTTTTTTATTTTATTTTACTGTAAGGATGTTGAAACTTGAAACGTTGAAAGGTCTTATCAATAACAAATAAATGAATAAATTCCCTCCAATGTAAGAGATCACATCCATAATTCCACGTCAGCGTAGAGCAAGCTGACCCAACAATAAAAAAAAAAAAAATCAAACATTCAAACAACGGTCAATTGTGGATAACCAAACGGTGGGTGTGGAGATAACGGCGATAAAAGCGGCATGCTCAGAAACTCCGTCAAGTCCCAGTCATCTATCGCCGTCAAAGCCGACGTTGCCGACTCAACGGCGTGACTCTCTTCCGTCTTTGGCACTTTCGCAGCCACCGCCACTTCTTCTTCCCCTCCGTCTCGCTTCCGTTTGCTCTGGATTCCAACGTCGGCGCGTGGGTTCCACCTCTCAACCTCAAGCGGGAAATTCAGAATCGCCTTCGAACCTCGGAGTCTAAACGCCGCTTCGTCGTAAGCTCTAGCAGCTTCGATGGCCGTGTCAAACGTCCCGAGCCAAACCCTAGTCCCGCGACGGTTCGGATCTCGGATCTCCGCCGCGAATTTCCCCCACGGCCTCATCCTCACTCCTCTGTAATGCCTCTTCTCTTCCGCGACTTCCGGTACCGGAAGCTGTTTCGGCTGAGGATTGTTTCCGGTTGCGAATTGGATCCACTCGGTTCGATTCGGCGGCGCGATCTTCAACGGCGGTTTCCGATTCGACTGCGAGACTGAATCAGAGACGACGCGAGGATTCGACTGGAAGGTGAAGGACTCGTTCGATGGTACTAAAACCTCAGCTTTCACCTCCGAATCAGTTAGCTCGAAACCAGATTCCGTGAATTTGGGCGTCACGAGATCGATTATCTCCGGTTTGGTCTCAAATTCGGAAAAATCGAAACCGGTTTGATCGAACGACGGGAAATTCTGATCAGATGATCCGAAGATGAAGAAATCAGAGCTCGCCGGTTCGTTCATCCATCGATTGTTGGTAACGTTAGGCAGCGGAGAAGATTCGTCGAGGAGATGTTTCTTGATGAGGAAAAGAGCCGAAGCTTCGCTTGGCGTGGCCATTAGAGTTGGAGCTCGAATTTACTCGAAGAAAACAGAGAAATCGAAGGAGGGAGATGATGATGATTGAACGAAGAAGGAAGGGTTTAAGATTTGAGAGTGGAGAAGAGAGTGGAAATGTTTAAATAGGAAATAGTCAAGTCAAACAGAGACTCTTTCAAGGCAACATCCTTTCGTATTTGTTAATGTTTTTTTTATATGAAAGTAATCAGATGCAAAAGGGTGTTTCTAGACTAGCGTGATTCATTGATTTCACACCGTTCGATTAAGACTACGAACCACTTTAGTCAACGGTAATGATCGTGTGGTTCATCGATGGCAGCTGAGGTTTAAAAAAATAATTTAAGGCACTTGTAGGCGATGATTGAATGATAATCAAAAGCTTAGTAGTCCTAATTTTAACAGAATTCTTCATGTCGATATTTGATTAATTTACTACTAGTTGTAAGAATTTGTTCACATGCATGCATTTTCAATAGTATCAAAAGTTATCGGCACGTGTCGACGTACTGATCAAATTTTTGTTGTAATGTCTAGCTAATATGGTGGAAACTGGTTTTAACTTTTACGCCGAAATTTTTATTTGTATTGGAAAAATCTTCGACGTAAGACTAGATAAAGACCGATGATGGCATTCTTATCTTGCCGCCACGATAAACATATAAAAGGAACCAATCATTTCAAGCTACGTACGTACACAGATATTTATCAATCCAGTCGTATATCAGGGAAAAATAATTTGATTTATATAAAAAGATAGTAAGCGCTAAAAAAACGGGAATCAATGAATCATATCATTTTTAAACATGTAATCTTGAGTTTCTGCGACAATTAACCATGTTTCATTGACTTTGCTGCTTTCGAACGTGATCTATCCTCTTTACGTTTTCATACGAATGTGCTTACTTCATCGCTCGTCAACAATTTTTTTGGGGGTTAAATTCATCACAAATATTTTTAAGTTGTTCAATGCTTGAACTAAGTTTACAAACGAAGCAGCCTAGTCCTCTAGATTTTTTTTTTTTTAATGAAAGATTACATAGTCATCGAAGCACCAAACTAAAGATATACAATTATACTATCAAGGTTTAACAGAAAACGACCGAAAACCAAAAAGTGACACGAATTTTTCCTTCGATAAACCTTACTCGACAAATCTGTTTCTCCTTTTTCCGTAACTGTAATCAATCTTCTGTATATGATCTTTTTTTTTTTGCTATATCATCTGTTTGATTCATTTTCGTTTAATTAGACTAGTAGTCGAAGGTCTAATATTTGGTTATTGGTTACGTCTTTTCCTTCCTTTGGATATATCATATATATGTAGGCAGATTGTGCAGGTCTGATCCCACTTTTTTAGATTTGTGGTAACATAAAAATCACGGATCATAAACTTATAGTATATATAGTATGTGATAAGATGATAAAACTCCATCAGTATCCTATCAACGGAGAATCAACTATTAACCCGAATCCAAATCTCACATAGAAGAAAACTGACTCGCAACCTCTACATATTACAAAATGAGAGAAAATATGGTACTTATTTTTGAACCGACGTCTTGGGAATGTCTTTCCAAAGAAAGAAGAAATAGACACCAAGCCAGAACAAAGGATTTGACCTCCCCAACACTAAAAAACATATGTCATTTGATTAGATCCCATGACATTAAGACAAATCTGATGAAAAATCATAATTACCGCATGAGACCAAAGCCATCGATATGCACATTCCAGCTTCCCTCTGTTTATTCATGTCAATAACTTATTCTTTTTTTTTTTTGGTAAAAAAATAATTAATTCTTTTGGCTGCAAATCTAGTGAAGGGCAGAAATTTTGTTTGCTTTTTGGCCGACGTGGCATGCCATGCCATGTTCATTTTGTTCAGCGTCGTTACTCATTCAATAATCGAATAGTTGGTTTAGCTCGTATAAACTCTTTCTAACCAAGATATATCAACAAACACACAAGTTGAATATAATTCTTTGTTAACGGAAGTTGAATACTTAATGAATTCTAAGAACTAAAAGTTTGATCATTCGTATGTATATTTTAGTTCATGCTTATATTAATATTCTTCTTCTCGAGTTCCATTCAACAGAAACACTTCAAAATCCCAAACTTTCTTAATTTAATATGTTTTTGTTGTCGCTATCAATAATTCAATATCAGTATATATATATACATAAGCAATGAAAATTGAAAATAAACTCTCTCCATTCTAGAATATATGATTTTTTAGTTTTTTTTCTTGTTTCATAATATATACAATATTTTAGAAATTTTAAAATACTTTTTGTTAATCAATGCTAACAAACTACAAAATTCAAGAACTATTAATTAAAAGTAACTGAATTCTTGAATTAATATTAGTTAATTTTTATTAAAAAGTGGTTTGTGTAAGAAAACAATCAAGATAACAATAAATATTTTTTAATCTATATAAAAACTCTAAAACATCATATATTCAAGAACGGAGGGAGTAATTAATCTTTATGAACACTATTTTATCTTCACTTGGAATTTTTATCTTATAGTACTAATTAGGTGTTTACTAATTAGTAATTGAATTTTGTTTTGGTTAAAGTAAACTCATATGTTTTTTTTTAATCCGAAATATTGTTTGAAAACGGGTATGTGCATGTATCTTGTCTCTTTCAAACTTACGATTGAGCACGTGCAGTTATTACATTTGCTAGTTTTTATATATGCAATTTGAAACTGAACGACAAAGAATTTGTCAAAAGGGAAAAAACCGATTACACTAATTGTTTTCTTTTTCGTTACTTTACAGCTACATATGTTTTCATTACAAGATTGGGATTTTTTATAATAAAGTATCAGAAAAATAAGACCTTATGATGGCTTTGTTTTTTTCTCACGTTGTTATAACAGAAACATGATAATTCTTTTTTTCCCCGTAATCGATATCAACATATAACAAAACAAATTTGGAAGACAATAACCTTATTAAGGCTAAAAAATGGACATAGACTTATAAGAGGTTTCGTCTACCCAGTGTGGATTTGTATTTCTCATAGCTTAGAATGCGATAAAATATTGTAATTTAAAAGCTGGAAGATTGTTGTTGCTTTTTCTCAAAAAAAAAAAAGTGTCGTTGCTCAAAAGAGTTTTTAATTTGATCATCTTTGTTGAACTCAAAAGTTGCAGTGGAGACGCACGTGTGGATTGTTTGCACGTACAGATGTTTGTTGGCCAATTGTTGGAAGTTTGAAAGTTCTACGGTCAAAAAGTCTTACACGACCGGATTTGGTCAGTTTCAAAGCTGACGTGTCATGTGCTTCCCCTGGCCACGAAGAAATAGAGGCTCAGCCTCAAATGGTTACGATAATACTGATTGAATATTCATGTTATTAACACATAAATTTTTTACTCATATCGTTGACTCACAAAAAAAACGATGTATTGGATAAAATAAAAAGAAACAAAATTAAGTTGTTCTAATTAAGCTGATGGGTTTTGGCGACGTTACAAAACCTTAAAAACAACACATCACCAAAATCTGTAATTTCATAATCCTTATGGAGTGTCGTAAATTGATCTTAAAGAACAAGTGACATGTTGTCACGAATGTCTAGATGATGGTAGCCGCCGTTTTAGTCATATTTCGTTATTACTAACATTGCTGGTATGATTTTCTACACAATAGCAATACAAAACATGTTGGATTTCTAAAACAAGATGGTATTATCGGCTATTCGGGATAACTGATATGTGGGATGTCTTCACGATCGAATCCACAAAATAATGTTTTTTCAAGTTGAATTACTGAATAATTTCTCATATATTTTTAGCATGCAGATGATTGTCCAGATCCGACTAAACATTTAATATTCCAGAATTATCATAGCACGCTCTTCTAACATAGATTTTTGTCAATCAAAACCAACCGAACTTCAGGAGTTATGCTAATCATTTAACCATCATAGAAAGCGCGAAACACTAAGACATCTTATGAATCAGTGATTACTTGGATAGTTTAGACATTAAGATGAGATCTGCTAAAATAGTTGAGATTCTTTATGGAAGAGAGAGAAATCCAAAGACATATGGAGGTTTGAGGTTATATTCAACATTACTTGTTAATTGCTGTCATAGATAGAGTAAAGCAATTGTGACTTGTGAGACGACCCAAGCGTGTCAAAATTATGGCCCTAGGCAAAAGATAAAAAAAGAAACTACATTTTTCTTTCCAATGTATGAGCATGGGTTAATCTGCCGAATGGCCATAGTATGACTCATAATTAAGAAAATAACCACCCAATTTACATAATAAAGAGACTAACATTTTTGCCACCAGTTTGGACAAATTTGTCCTCCAACTAAAACAAAACTAGAAGAAAAATAATTTTAACATAAATATGATTCAATTTATATTTTAAACCAAAATATAAACTCTAAATCCAAAATCTAACCCTAAACCCATAATCTAAACTCTAAATCTAAAAATCTAAATCTCTAAACCCTACATCTAAACCCTAAACCCATAATCCAAACCAATGACGGAAATAGCAGAGACTTTTACCAGAGTCAAATTAATATCATACATAAGTTACAAGGGTCAATAAGCTAATTTTATTAATATTTCATCAAATTTTCTTTTCAAAATATAGGTAAAATTTTGCGTTTAGAAAATCTACATGGGTCACTTGACCCACCTCACAAAGAGCTAGTTCCGCCACTGATCCAAATCATAAACTCAAAATTTAAATCCTAATCCCCAAAATCTAAACCCTAAACCTAAAAACATAAACCCAAACCAAAAATATAAACTTTAAATTCAAAATTATAAACCCTATATCAAAACCTAATTTCTTAAACCAAAATGTAAACCCTAAACCTAAAAACCTAAACCCAAACCCAAAATATAAATCTTAAATTCAAAATTATAAACTCTAAACCAAAATCTAAACCCTAAACCAAAAAAATAAATCCTAATATAAGAAAAATAAACCCAAACATACACTATGTAGTTTAGTTATAATGGAAAATGAAAAATGAGTTTAGTATGGATTGGAGATATTTTGGTATTTATACAAAAATACACTATATAAATTACATTTTAATGGAAATGGCTATTATATAGCCATTATATGGAAATTACAAAAATACATTATGTAAATTATAATGTAATATAGCCTTATAATTTTATTTTTTTTGTCATTTTTCCCAATTTTCCTAAATTTATGACCCACTACTATAGGTACATTTAACGTCATAATCAGTCATTTCAAGTTTGAATACTGCTTTATTAAATATATGATGATATATAGTATTATAGAGTATAGCAATTTACCTATATACATAGGCAGAATGTATACTCAATACTAATTACAATAAAAAATCATACTTGTATAGGCGGAATCGTATTTTATGAGGCAATTTTCATCTATTTATATGTATAAAATTATATAGTATTACATTACTAAGATAACTGAATAATTTTTTCCTGCACGACAGCGAAAAAAATGAAACGTTTATGGATTCTACAAACCTTGTTTTATTATCAACCGACGCTTCAAGGCTTCAAGCTAGTAGAAAAATATCCAAACACTGAACGACAAGGCGATGACAAGTTGAGGACGAGACCAATCACAACATTGCTTCCGTAGATTGCGTGACATCATCCTTGACGGCTACTCTTTTGTGTCTAATGTGGATAAAACGCACGTGTTTTAATTCACGAACCTTCATAGCAATGAGAAAAATCCATTACTTTCATATTTTTCAACTTTTTCATCACCCACTAGATCAATAAACAAATATTATGACAAGAATAGTATGTCCTTGTCAATTCAAAATTTTCCAGGTTCATGAATCTTTTGTCTCAATCTACTCTCTATATAAATATCACAAAACTTCTTTACCTTCATTCCCACTGCAAATTTCAATATTCCAACAGAACAAACAAAAAAAGAACAAAAAAACATTTTCAAGAATCCATTACCAAGAAAAAAAAACATTTTCAAGAACAAAGATTCTTAAACTTTGTTTATTATGGCGGCTGAATCAGACTACGCTTTTCTTGAGTCGATACGGCTACACTTACTCGGAGAATCGGAAGCCCCGCGACTCAGTAGTGAGTCGGTGGCGAGTTCGGGGGAGCAATCTCGTACTACCGGTCACACCGTGAAACCGGTGTACGGAAGAAACCCGAGCTTCAGCAAGTTGTACCCTTGCTTCACTGATAGCTGGGGAGATTTGCCGTTGAAAGAAAACGATTCGGAGGATATGTTAGTCTACGGAATCCTCAACGACGCTTTCCACGGCGGATGGGAACCTTCTTCTTCCTCGTCCGACGAAGACCGGAGCTCTTTTCCAGCGGTTAAGATAGAGACTCCCGAAAATTTCAAGGCGGTGGATTCCGCTCCGGCGAAGAAGACGAATCCGGTTCCGGCGGCGGCGGCGCCGGCGAAGGGAAAGCATTACAGAGGGGTGAGGCAGAGGCCGTGGGGGAAGTTCGCGGCGGAGATTAGAGATCCGGCGAAGAACGGAGCCAGGGTTTGGTTAGGGACGTTTGAGACGGCGGAAGACGCGGCGTTGGCTTACGACAGAGCCGCTTTCAGGATGCGTGGTTCCCGCGCTTTGTTGAATTTTCCGTTGAGAGTTAACTCGGGAGAACCCGACCCGGTTAGGATAAAGTCCAAGAGAGCTTCTGCTTCCGATAACGGAGCTTCGAAGCGGAGGAGAACAGTGCCTTCTGTAAACACCACCGGTCAGGGAGCGGATAATGGATTGAAGGTCAAATGCGAGGTTGTTGAAATGACACGTGGCGATCAGTTACTGGTTTTGTAATTTGTCTTTTTTCGTCGTTTGGATTATAAAATCCCCCCCCCCTCCTTCTCCCCTTCCCCAAAAAGAGAACATGTTTATACGAAATTCTTTTATTTGATATAAAAATTAATCTTCCAATCATTCCAGTCAGTGGGATCAGACTTTGTATGAAAGGAAACTTAAACTTTTGTATAAAATCATTCCCATTACAAGTGGGATCAATTTTTGTTAAGTGAAAACTGATTGAAAATGAAGACAAAGAGGAAAGTTCAATTTTCAGAATTTCTAATACACGACTATATATCTGACTTTCTGAAATAAATCAGTATGTCTACGCAACAAACGTCACAAGAGATTAATTAGACATTCAGTCGTTAAATAATTAGAGTTAGTATTTTAGTTGAATCCTAATTTTAAATTGGTGTGGTGTATGACTAAGGTAATCACTTTTTGTCATAGATGTATATATAAAAGTATTAAACCACAAACTGATATACATATACGACCAAACAACAGAATCTAAGAGCAAGCTAACTGCCACAATAGTTTTATTTTATTACAAAGATCGTTTCGACGGTAACCAAATCAATAAATAATAAATAGAAGTTCCTATCGTACAGATTAATTAATTTAATAAAAAATTGGAATTGTGCAAGGTGGTTCGGACAAGAGCAATCTCAGCGTTGGTTTTTGCTATGAGATTTTCAGTTTCTTGAACTTGGGATTGTAATAAAGAGATAATCCCAACACAACCATATATGGGATCTTCGATTCTGCATTGTGCCTCAAAGTAGAGAGATTCTGCTGCTTCTGATCTTTCGTGTCGTGGGAGTTGCTGCTCAAGTCAAAATCATTTACAAAATTAGAATCTAACGAAATTAAAGTAATCATGATTCAAAGTCAGGACTCTTCTTCCTAGTCAATATTTTTTTTTTTTTTTTTTTTACATGAGATCTCCAATTACTAATATCTCAAGTTCTCAACTCAACTAGAACATTGACTTTAAACTAATTATATTATATCAAAAGTTAAAAGAGGTTTAGAATTTTGAACTTCTATTTTTCAAAGATGCCTTTGAATATTATACAACTACAACAACTATGCTAAAATCTTTTATATATACATATTGTAGAATGATTTCACATTGAATGTTTATATACAAAGTATAAACAAGGAAACAAAAAAGTAAGAAGATCTAAATCGATATATATATATACCTGAAGAATCTTAGCGACATTGCTAGCTCCATAGATCTTGTGAATAAATTCGAATTTCTGGGGGATATTAGGAGGGAAATAAGGTGAGAAAATACAATCTTTAGGACATCTTCTTCTGAGATATTTGCAAGCTGCGCATCTTTTTTGTGGATTCATTTCTTAGATTTTCTTTGAGAAGTTTAGGAGGACAATTTTGTTGTTGAAGATTTGTTCTAAATCTTTCAGAAAATATAGAATGATTTGGTATCTGGAACACTCCTCCCACTCTTATAGATTCGTGTATTGTTATAGTTTCCTTATGATGAGTAAATATTGCCAATTTAAATCCAACGGCTACTTCTTTATATAGTCTCAGTTTTCTTAAAGGAAATTTCATAAGGTAACAAATTAAGCTTAATTGTATTTTCCATTAATATCTAAATTGTCTTTGACAATACTGTATACTTACTAGTTATAGAAAAAAGCGACCGTTTAAATTCATTGACTCGATGAAGGTTGACTATAAACATTTCGTACTTCTTGATTAATTGGTTCTTAAATTCCACTAGTAGAATCCACTAAGAAAATAACAATATCACACAGTATTTCAATTTTTAGTTGCGATTATATATTTTTGGCATGTTCATTTATTACAATATTTAGTAGTGAATAGTGATGATCACGATGATGGTGGTGCTGAAAAAGCAAAGTTTAGCAAATTGTTTACTATTGATCTTTTTCTTTTTCTTTTGGGGTCGGGATTTTTTTGGTTATTATTGTTTTAAATTATAATTTGTGATGAAAGATTGTGGAAGTGCTTACTACATGTCCGAGGGAATACAGAGCACAAAGCAGACAATGTGGTTGAAAATGAAAACAGAAGTATTATAATTCGATTTATATGTTTCTCACTAAGCTACTAATGCATTCTCTTAGAAACCATGGTCATCATTTCAGAAACAAGAGAAGAAGATTCAGAATCAATCTGTGTGGGTCATTAAGTCACAAACTCAGAAACAAGAACTTGTGAGTTTTGCTTCTTGAGAAGAGCCTCAGGTTCTCTTAGAGATAGCTATCACATTGAAGTTGAGCGAGCCTGGATTCTTCTCAATCATCTTCTTGATCACCTTCGTCGCATCCTGTGAGTTTAACAGGACCCAAGATTATACACCAAACATATGCAAGTGTTTAACGGGTTTCACAAATACAAAAACCATTGCATATTCCCGGAATCTTTCAATGTTTTTTAGGTAAAAGAATGAAGAGTGAAAGAGTTTATTAGTACCTTCAACAAGGTAGCTGGGGAGGAAGGACCATGTGAGATCGGTCCTGCTTTTCTTCCATCAAGTTCATAGAGCTCACCTGCAGTATATGCCATGATGCTTTAGTTCCAATTTGGAAGTGGGTTTTTTTTATTTCAGTGTTCTTATTATGAATTCGTTACCATCTACACAAGCCAAACAGATGAAATGCGTGTCCGCGTCGTCCGTAGCCTAGAGATGGGGCAAAGTAACATAAACATCTAAACCAGTGAAGAGGTTATTAACAAATCTCCATATGAGCATCAAAGCTTACCGGTGTGTCACCAGCTGTAACAGCTACAGAGTGAGCATCTTCTATTTGACTATCGTTCTCAAGAAACCTTGCACGCTATCAGAATTCCCACAGAAACATTTAGACGGCAAGCAAACCTCCATGAAAGATCAAAATGTAGAGGAAATAGATAAGAAAGAGAAACCTCCATAGGAGTCATATCGGCAGTGGATTTGAAGAATTTATCCAAGAACGATCCCTCAGCTGAATAAGCACGGAGAAAGCGAGTGATGATAAACGTTAAGGACTTACAGATTTAAGGAGAAGCACAGAGAGAAAGTTTGAAAAAAAGAAAAAAAAAACTCACAAAGCTTGATCTCTGAGGTTATATTCCCAATAGCATGAAGAAGCCCAATGGTTCCACAAGCATTACCCACAGTTTGTTTCATGAAGTAAACTTTATCACTATGCACCTATCATCATGAATGATGGAATGAGACTAGATTGGCAGAAACATTCCTTTTTGATGAACAAAAACTGACCAGGAACTCTCACCTTTTCGCTGATCACCTTGTCTTGCTCGATTCTCTCTTCTTCACTCTACAGAGGCAAAAACTCAAATCAGTAACAAGCAGAAATTTTCAGAATACAATAGATGGAAATTTCAACTGATCGATGATTAACCTTTTTGGTGATTGGGTAAAGGAAGAGAACAGCGAGAACAGGCTTTGGAACCATCTCGAGAAGCTCGTCGTCTAATCCAAACACATCACTGCACTCTGCTTCATCTGGGGCAAGACCAAGTCCCGAGAGAAACTGATACACACACACCAAATACGAAACCACAAATCACTGAATCGACCTATAATTTGTTTTCCAATGATCGGAGAGAAGGGAAAGTTGAATCACAGTACCTGATTCATAACCTCTGGGTTAGCTTCAAGCGGAAGCCATCTCTTAGCTGAAGAACTCTCGCCACTGGTCGCCATCTTCGGATCTTTCTGTTTAGTTATTTACCTCTCTCGATCGGATTTTGCAGAAGAAGAAGAAGAAGAAATCAAAATCCCTTAAGATCCGAGGAGAACGAAGCTCATTATCCTCAAATGTATAAAGCGGTGCTAATAACGGGCCCGGCCCAATTAAGATGTTGGTATACAAACTCGTTTTTAAGTCGGCGAGGCCCAACAGTACAATATGGTAACTAGTATAATCGTACGGAGAATGAACGGCGTAGATTTTATTTAGGGTAGAGGCGCGCGCAGAGGATAATAACTCAGGAGGGTTTTTTAAAGATTTCGTTCGTCCGATCAAAGCCTTTTTATACAGCGAGCATCGGCTAGGGTTTGGCACTCTGTCTAACTCTCTCGCAGCTTCTTCTTCTCTCTCTCTCGCTTCGTTGTTGGGCGTCGTTTCCGAATCACATCTTTCTTTCTTTCTGGTTCGTATTCTTTTATTCTTCTTCATGGATTCGTCTAGGTAATAAGGGTTGTTTCATCCTCTAAAAAAAAACACAAAATCCTCAAAAATAATCCTCGGGACTAGTTAAAGTCTTTTAGATTCAATCGGACCGGAGATATGACGACTGCGAATCCTTTCGGTCTCTTGGACGATGACTCAGAGGATATCAACCTGCTCGTGAAGGCTAAGCCATTGAAGGTTGAGGAACAGGCTACGGTTCAGGCTTCTCAAGCTGGTGAGTAATTTTCCTCTTTGGTTCTGTTTCTCGTAGTTTGATACTAGAAATTTCTAGTTTGGTTGATTGGGACTTTGTTGGATTTGCTGCTTTTTCTTTGATTGAGCCAATAAAGTCAAAACCTGTTGATTGGTTTGGTGTGTTTTGTTTCTTTAACGTGTTTCTTTGAAGCAATCGTAATGATAGTATTAGGCTTCGCTTGACTTTGTTTGGTTCGTTGTATGTTGACACTTGCATCGTTTGCCAGTATAGTTGATCTGATGAGATGTTTCATGTTTCTTTTAATTTCGAGTAGTAAACGAGGCCAAGAACGGTACTGGTGGAGGTCGCGGTGGTGGAAGACGTGGCGGTGGTGGTTTCAACCGTGGGAGAGATGTTGGATACAACAGGGATGGGAGAGATGTTGGATACAACAGGGATGGGAGAGATGTTGGATACAACAGGGATGGGAGAGATGTTGGATACAACAGGGATGGAGATTCAAGAAACAATGGTGCTCCTGCTAATGGAAACGGAGGCTACAGACGCTCGGAGGAAGGAGATGGAGCGAGACGTGGTGGGCATGTTGGTAGATACCGCCGTGGAAGCTTTAGCAATGGAGACTCGGGTGACTTTGAACGCCCACGTAGGAACTTTGACCGTCAAAGTGGAACAGGTCACGGGTAAGCGAGCTTTTCTTAGTTGCTACTCTTGTTTCAGTTTGATCCCTGTTCGGTTTGTAATTGTGTAACATTATTGTTGATGTAGAAATGAGTTTAGACGTGAGGGAGACGGCCGTCGCAACCGGCGGGAAACCACTGAGGATGAAATTCCTCCGTAAGCTTTCTGGTCACTCGATGAGATTCTTGTTAGATGTGAGTTTATTCTTTGTTGTTTGAATAATAAACTCTTGTTCTTGTAATCGCTAGGGTGAATGGAGAAGTCACAGCAGTTGTGGAGAAGGATTTGCCTGTAGGCGGTGAGGGTGAAGCAACTGATGCAAACGAAGAGAAACCTGTTGAAGTGCGACCAAAGAGAGAGCCTGAGATTAAGCGTGAGCCTGAGATTGAGGTACAGAGAGTATCATCTTTTGGTCTCATTTCTGTATGTATTAACAGCTTGATAAGAGAGAACGTATTGACATGTAATTGGAAATTTGATGTTTTTGTAGACGTTCACTCTGGAACAGTATGAGAAGATTTTGGAGGAGAAGAAGAAAGCTCTTCAGGCGACCAAGGTTGAGGAGAGGAAGGTTGACACAAAAGCCTTCGACTCCATGCAACAGCTCTCAAGCAAAAAGAGCAACGACGATGATGTCTTTATCAAACTGGTGAGTCATCTGTGCTTTTACTTTGGTCTCGATTATCTTCTATTTCTATCTTATGTGTGCTGATTGAATCTTGAAATGGTGTTATCAGGGAACAGAGAAGGACAAGCGCACAGTTGGGAGAGAAGAGAAGACCAAGAAGGTCACTATTTTACCTAATGTTTTCACCATCGAGAGGTACAGAAGTGGTTACCGCGGTGGAAGACCAAGAGAAGGAGCTGGAGCTGGAGCTGTAGGAGGAGGATACCAGAAGAACGGAGGAGCCGTAGGAGGAGAAAACCAGAAGAACGGAGGAGCCGTAGGAGGAGGAAACCAGAAGAACGGAGGAGCCGTAGGAGGAGGAAACCAGAAGAACGGAGGAGCCGTAGGAGGAGGAAACCAGAAGAACGGAGGAGCTGTAGGAGGAGGAAACCAGAAGAACGGAGGAGCTGTAGGAGGAGGAAACCAGAAGAACGGAGGAGCTGTAGGAGGAGGAAACCAGAAGAACGGAGGAGCTGTAGGAGGAGGAAACCAGAAGAACGGAGGAGCTGTAGGAGGAGGAAACCAGAAGAACGGAGGAGCTGTAGGAGGAGGAAACCAGAAGAACGGAGGAGCTGTAGGAGGAGGAAACCAGAAGAACGGAGGAGCTGTAGGAGGAGGAAACCAGAAGAACGGAGGAGCTGTAGGAGGAGGAAACCAGAAGAACGGAGGAGCTGTAGGAGGAGGAAACCAGAGGAACGGAGGAGCTGTAGGAGGAGGAAACCAGAAGAACGGAGGACCTGCTGCACCAAAAATTGAGGACACCGCACAGTTCCCTACTTTGGGAAAGTAAGGCTCTCCGGTTTGGTCCTCTAGCTTCCGTCTGGGCTCTTTTTTTCTTTGTATTCTCCATTTCTCAATTTGGATTTTGTTCTTCTGATTCTATTATTATACTCTTCCTTTGAGAGAGCTGAAGGCTTTTTGTTCTTCGAACCCAAGTTTGTTAGTTTTTTAAAAGTTAGATGAGAGGCCAAAAAAAAAAAACCGTTCTCCAAGTTTTGGTGGAATATTTTAGCTTCTCTATTTCATTTAGGCTTTGCTATATGTTCTACACACTCTTAAATAAGCTTGAAGACCTTCCGTTCTCCAAGTTTTGGTGGAATGTATTGGCTTCTTTATTTCATTTAGGCTTTGCTATGTTCTACAGACTCTTAGATAAGGTTGAAGAACTTTTACCATTACAAAGAATTTAGAAGCTAGAACTGAATAACCAATTTTAGTTAAATGAGGCCCACAAAAAAAAAAAAAACCGTTCTCCAATTTTTGGTGGCATATTGTAGCTTCTTTGTTTCATTTAGGCTTTTGCTATGTTCTACAGACTCTTAGATAAGCACGAAGAACTTTTACTAAGGAAGCTTATTGTTCAAAGTACATTACAAAGAATTTAGAAGCTTTTGGACATAAAAGTGAAGAATTGAAAAACCAAATACAGAAATATAAAGAGCAAAGATGTTCATATGTCTTACATGCAAACGAATGAGATAATATATGGTTAAGTTGTTACCACACCGAAATTAAGAAGAGCAGCAACCTGATTGCTGGTTTACAGGTTGTCCTCGGATCTGGACCGTTGGTGGCTTCGATCCTCCTGCAGGTTGGCTCGCCATTCTGCAAGACAAAACCGGGTTACGCATGGTTTATAAGTGTAGCCATTCCTATGAGCTTTACAATAATGAATCATGAGTGTTACCTTGTCTTGATTGCAGCAGTCATGGCCATGAAAGCTTCTTCAACATTGGTGGAATTCTTGGCACTTGTTTCCAAGAACGGGATCCCAAGTTGATCTGCGAAAGCCTGTGTTTGGAAAAACAAACATTACAGTAAATCTTTTTAAGACTTAAAAGAGTGTCAAAGAATCTCAACTGTGACAAACTAAAGAAGCAGATTATGATATTTTTACCTTGGCTGTCTCAGTGGATACAACTCTCTGTGATGTGAGATCACACTTGTTCCCAACCAGTAGCTTGTTCACATTCTCACTGGCGTAGCGGTCGATTTCATTCAGCCATTGCTGGACGTTGTTGAAGCTTTCTTGGTCTGTTACATCATAAGTCACCTGAAAAAAAATTGAAAGCATAACAATTAAGTCTCGTTGATGGATGTCAGATAACAGGGAGATAGTGTTAAAGTGTGATAATTAATGAGCATACAATGATTCCATGAGCTCCTCTGTAGTAACTGCTAGTGATCGTTCTGAAACGTTCTTGGCCTGCCGTATCCCACTGCATGATTATCATGGGGAATAGCAATAAGAAGTGTGATCACATGCACATTAGAAATTCCAAGTGATTGATTGTGACGCTGACATGACTCAAAAGACAACTTACGATCTGGAGTTTGATGGTCTTTCCATCCTGTTCGACTGTGCGGATTTTCTGCAAAAAAAAAGATCATTACAATTATATATTTTTGTGATTCATGCATATGACCAATTGAAAAATGGAAGATGCTTACAAAGTCAACACCAATTGTGCTGATATAGCTATCCAGGTAGGAATCATCCTGCACATTCACATACGAAAGAAAACTGAGACACCACAATTCAAAAGAGCAACGCAGGCACAAACTGAGCTAGAGCTTAATGATAATTGCAGTGACTTATGCGCAACATGTATAGGTGTCCAGTATCAGATCCGGTACTCCTCAAGGGCCAAGAAAAACCTATGGCAAATATCGAGAAAGAGAGAGAGATATATGATTACTTACAGCAAACCTTAGGAGCAAGCATGACTTTCCAACACCAGAATCACCAATGAGCAAAAGCTTGAACAGATAGTCACTGCAGATTAAAAGACAGAGGTGATTCGTAAGCATTTCGATAATTCTAAAACGATACACATGAGACGAGTCAATAATCCCGAAATTCAAAACGCAATCGCAAGTCACACACTCCAAAATTTCACAAACTCGAGTCTGAAACTAGAATCGTCTCTGTATTCAAGAGAAACAACAGATCTCAACCAGAACTTTTTCTAGATCTAATCAAAATACGACCCGCGAAATGAGTGTATTATTATATCGAGAAATCGATCAGACAAAATAACAAAGCCGTCATCAATGAAAATTGCTAAGATGAATTTCGTAAATCTCGTGCTAAACGAAATGATCCAACGAGAATCGCAGAGAAACTAAACCACAGAGCATGTTATACAATTCAAAGACGCTAATCGATCTGAAGGATATGATAAAAAAAAAAAAAACAAGAAGAAGATTCGTACTATTCGGAATTCATGGTTGATCTCGTAGCTGGATCGATCTACGGGTGAAAAAACAAGACGAGCTTCCGATGATAAACGGAGGATATGGCCGCGAATCGCGATCGTCGTCGGTGAGGAGAGACTGAAAGAGAGAGAGAGAGAGACGTAAACGATGGCTTTGTGTCGACGACGTGGTTAAGAAATGAGAAAGGACCACACGATGTTTTGGTCATTTAAATACGTCTTTTTGTTGAGTTGATGACGTGTCTACGCCAACCCAGAAGATGCGTGGAGGAGAAAGTTTCAATTTTTCTTTTTACGTCTTGTCACCTTTCCTTTTTGATTCGACATACGATCAAAAACTAAAATAATTAAGAATTAAAGGTATTAAATAGAGAATCTAATTTGCTTTTGTTGTTTCCCCCGACAAATTTGATAATTTCTTCTTCTGTATCTTCAATAATGGGCCTTCTACGATGTATGTGCTTAATGGATAATGCTTATTATTAAGGCCCATGGTTCATTTTCTCATTGACTGGTGGGAAATTTTGGCTTCTGAAATGCTAAATCAGTAAATCATCATCTTCTTCTTCTACTTCTCTCTCTCTTTCTCCCCAGTTCGGCAATGGAAAAGAGGCGGGAAATTATAGGAACGGAAGATTCTTAGTTTTTAGAAAGGCTCATTATCGTAAATCGAGCTTAGTGAGAAAGAAAGAGATGGAAGAAATCGGAAGAGGCGGCGGCGGAAGCATCAGCGGCAACGGTGTGGTGGTGAAGAAGAAGAAGGAGGAGGAAGGATTAGGGTTTTCTACCGGGGGAATGAAATTAGAGAATCCGTTTGCTTTCAAAGCGCTTCAAGTATTCACGGGATTCGGCGTAGGTTGCGGAGTCGGAATCGGCAGTGGTGCACCTATAAATCTCGGTAATGTCTTTATCTCCTGTCTGCTGAGTTTCGAAGGAGGCATTGAATGGCGAATCGGGTAGAGTGAAAATTAGGTAGGGACTCTGGGATTGGAATCAATCAGCTCAAAAGATGACTTGATGATCATGGAAGTTTGATTTTATTCTTAGTTTGTTGCTTGCTGCCACTGACGATTTATGGTCTCTGTTCAGTAAATTTTACTGTTTTAGAGTGTACTCTTTTTCTCTAATTGGAGAAGAAGATTCTAATCTTGTTAGTCGAAAACCACCGCGTGCCATAACTTTTCTGATCCATACTGATTTTGTTGCTATTTACATGTGTCAGGTAGCATTCCAATGGTGGGGGAAGTAATGAGCGCAGCTAGAGGAGCAACCAATGCGTTTTCAGGGGCCACGCACCACGTGAATGACGCTGTACACTAGACATCCCTTTCTCTAGTTACTCTTTGCTCTTTATCAATCTTCATCTTCCAACATTATGGTCTTCTGAATCTGGTTGTGTACTTGGATCCATCTTTAGTTGAGGAAGATGGGAGCTAGGAACATTAAAGCAGGTGTTGGCTGTGGAGTTGGTTTCGGTCATGGTTTTGGAGTTGGTATCTTGTCAAACTTCTTCTTCTTCTCCGTTTTTCTTCCACTGCATTGTGAAAAAGATCATTCTTGAACTATCATTCTTCCACTGCTTCTACTTATTTACCTTTCTGAACGGTTTAACCATTTTGAGTTACTTGGATTTGTTGGTCTTTTACGAAAGTTTTTACTTGGTCTTTTTTGAACTAATTAATTGACAGGTTTCGCGGTGAAACCAAGTGCCATACACAAACTCCAAGCTACTATTATGGTAAGCACCAGTCTTTCAACAAGCGTCCTTCATATTCCAGTTTGTTCATTCACATGAGTTTTTGAATCTTTCAAGGGAACTGCATCCAACTTGATGACGAAACTCGGAAGAACGAGTGAGACCACCACCTCAGATCAAACCGAGATAGAAGACCAGGGGTTTCAACCTCTGACCGGTCACAAGAGACACGTGGACACACAAGCATCTTACAAGAACAGTGGTTCCTCTATTGACTCGACAACGTTTGGTACTCGAACTGAGAAAGTGATCAACAGTTTCCTCGACAACCCCGTTCTGAAACAAGACACAACCGTAGAAAAACAACAGGTAACGATTCTGTCACAGAATGTTTCTCTCTCTCTCTCTCTCTCTCTCTCTCTCTGTCCCTGCTTTGATCTAAAAAAAACCTCATTTTGTTTCATGACACTGATAGGTCACACAGTTAGAACCAGAGAGCTTAATGCTCCAGATGGTAATGTCTCTCCTTCTAAACGCCAAGTTTCTTTCTTTTCCTGTTACATTTTGATTTCGTTATCAACGGAATTTGTGATTTGCGTAGGTGCTGAAACATCAAAAACTCGTTGACGAATTAATGGAAGAGAACGAAAAGCTTCGAAGGATAATCATAGAAGACCTCAAAGTTTCACCCGAAAAACTCAAATCAGTTTCCTCTTACAACAAGCACGAAACACCATGCAAAGATTGCTTCGAGTGTCGTAGAAAACAGAGAAGAAATAGATGAAGAAAAAAGAAAAGAAAAGCTGTAAAAGCCAATTCCTTCATTTGTTATGAGAGATACACAAAACACAGAATACAAGGAACTGTAAGTCAAGTTCCTCTGCAAAACCCCTTACTTATTATATAACAGAACAAAACTCTTGCGCAAACAATAATCCTGCCCGCACCCATCTGCTCTCTTCTCCATCATCTTCTCTCGTTTAAGAGTGGTTCAGAAGCAGGAACTGCAAATTAAAGGAAGACAGAGTCAGATCAACAACATTTCTGCAAATTCTTCACCAAAACAAAAACTCAAAAGAGATTTGGTTGCGTTACCTTCATCAACATATCCAAGCTTCTCTCTAATTTCAGCAATAACCAGACGGGTCAAAAGCAACCCAGCACAAAGAGCTCCAACGACCAACATATAGAACACAGCTTGCCAACCCAAAGTCGAAAGAAACCCTGTCAGAAGAGGACCCAAAGCCGCACCAGCAGATCCAGTCCCGTCGATAATCGCAGTCACGGTCGCAAGCGCCCTCGAATCGCCTTGCAAAGACTTGTGCGTGCCGAGATCAGCCGAGACCGCGGTCGTGATGAGCGCGTAAGGTCCGTTGACAAACAAACCAGCAACCATCATGAGGCAGACGTTGACCGTCTGAGAGACGCCTCCGTAGGAATGGTACACAAGCATCGCCGGAATCGCAGCGTACATGAACGTCGCTGCTGTCGTGGCTCTTGCTTTGAACTTGTCCGAAATGTAACCAGCAAGAATCCCTCCTACAATGCCTCCAACGTCAAACAGCGTGGAGAGGTTTCCTGCTGTTTTCACTGACATGTACTCTCCACCAATAGCTGCAAATAATAACAACAAAAGCTGAGTAAGAAACCGATTCCTCTCTCTCTCTCTCGGATAATTGACTGTCACAACTTACTTGTTTGGCTCAGATAAAACGGTAACCAGTACAAGAACGTGTACGCGACCAGCTTCGAGAAGAAGAGACACAACGCAAACGGTATAACACCGGGAATCATACAAGCTTGCAAAAGCCCAACACTTCTCTTGTTCTCATACCCTGACCCTGAACCAGAACCAGAACCCTCACCTTCGTTTTCAACATCTGCCTCTAAACCTTCTTCTACTACCTCTTCCTCTTCTTCAATGTTTCGTTTCCTTTTAATAAACTTACCGGAGTTAGAATTGATATCCGGAAACCCAACATCCTCAGGATACGCAGCCAAGAACAAGTAAACAAGAACTCCTCCTAGCGACATGACGAAACCAGGAGCTATAAACGACCATCCCCAACCGTATTCAAGAACACCAGCAGCGATCAACGAACCACAAATGTTCCCAACCGACGTATGAGCATTCCAAATCCCCATTATAAGCCCTCTCTTCCTCTTCCCAAACCAGTTCCCGACCACAGCCACAACCGACGGCCACCCCGTCGCCTGAAACAGCCCCGCCGCCATTTGCATGACCAGAAAGAACCAAAACGCATGAATGTTCCAGAAGTAACCCATCCCGAACAGCCCAACGAAAAACCCACTCCCGATCATTCCCCAAGTCAGAAACAATCTCAGATCCAAACTATCACCCAAATGCCCAGCTACATACATCCCCAAAGAGTAACAAGCGAGAAACGCGACGTCGATCTCTCCCAGCCTCGACGTCCCGTCTTTCCCGTTAAACGGCTCCCATCCTTTTGACTTGCGAAGCAACAGAGCATCCGCTTCTTCCTTGACGAAAACGTTCCCCAAAGGCCATGGATACCTGTTCACGTCTTGCGGCTTCGTGCTCGAGTCTGGGTGCAAAACGCTTTTCACTATGCTGCTCGGTTTCCGAGACGCGTGGTAACAAGCGTACGCGATGAAAGTGATCAATAGAATCGCGTACCGAAACGTCTTCGGGCTCCAATTTCTCCCTCTGACTCTCCTCAGAAGCAAAATCCCCGGTGGTGTTTTCCTCTTTGAACCCATCGCCATCTTCTTCTTCCCCAAAAAATTTCTCCTAAAACGAAATTAAGTCTCAATGATGATAATAACGAAAAAAACAAATTGCAACCTTTTACGGATGATCAAATGCAAATAACTAAATCCATGTGTTTCTCAATTGAGAAATCAGAATCACGAATTAATTTGATTGAGAGAGAAAAAGATTAGAGGAGAGGAGAGAGAGACCAGAGGGAGAGAGAGGTTGGCGGGAGGGAGAGAGAGAGAAGACGACGTACACTGTGAAGATATGACACGTGTCCGCTCCGTTACGGTCGAGCCAAAAGGCATAACACAGTTGTCCACGCCACGTTGAGCCTTTTAGTTTGTATGAAGCGACGGCGCGTGATCGTCACCGACTTCACCTCAAATGTGGGCCCAAATTTACAGGTTAAAGTAAGCATCATCTACATCATGAGCTTTGGGTCAATTCATAGATTATCGGCAGCCTCTCGCCCTTAAATATTTAATAATCCCATTATTAAATCATTGATATTACTGAAGGCCCATAAGAAAAGATCTTAGTAAGAAGCCCATTAAAGAATTCACACGTGCGATAGCTCGCTCACGCGTGCGGAAAGCAGATAAGGCTCTTCACTGGGCTTCGGTCCCTCTCCATTTCCTCCGAGTGCGCAACCATGGCGACGAGCTCTCATCTTCTTCCTCAGGTCTTTCTCTATCTCTCACGCGAACACGAATTGAGTATAATAGGAATTTCAGTAGCTCACTGTTGTTGTTTTACTTTGAAAATGGATTCAGGCATTGCATATGATACCGAGAAATCCGACGCAGTCATCGAAGAAATTGGGATGTTCTTCGTTTCTGTCCTGCGCACCTACGATGAATTCTCGTCTAACAGTTTCGAGGCTTTCTCTGAACCACCCCGGCTCGAAATTTGGCGTCTCCCTCGACACTACTAGGGCGAGACGGGAGGTTATCGTCAGAGCAGAAGAAGCTGAATCTGAGGAAGCTGGCGATGTTATCGCTGATACGGAAGAGGTCGTCGAAGCCAAACCCGAAAGAAAACCGAGGACCAAGCTCGGAGACGTAATGGGGGTAAAGTGAACCTTCTTTGTTACCACTAGCTCAAAAGAGTGATATGATTCACTGCCATTATAACTGTGAAGTGAACTTCTTTGTTATCTTGAGGAAAAGAGTGATGTGACTCAAATGCCATTATAACTGTTGTTGTGTGTTAGATACTGAACAAGAAAGCAATTGAGGTAGCGGAGAAAGTGAGACCTGTTCCAGAACTCAGGACAGGGGATATCGTGGAAATCAAATTGGTAAGCTTTCTTCGATACTTGGAAGCTGAATCTCTCTATGTTTATGCAAGTCTTGAGATTTTGATAGTGTTTGGCTTTGCAGGAAGTTCCGGAGAACAGAAGGAGGTTATCTATCTACAAAGGCATAGTGATGTCGAGGCAAAACGCAGGCATACACACTACCATTCGTATCCGGAGAATCATTGCTGGTATTGGTGTTGAAATCGTGTTTCCCATGTGAGTTTTTTTCCACTCTTCTCTAAATTACCAACTTTGATTGCGACTTCTTGCAAACAACTGTTCTGATAGCCTTTCTCATGAAGCTGAGCCTGACGTTGGCTCATGGTTTTTTCAATGAATCCGAGCTTATATATGACTTGAACTCTCTTTTTTCTTACACAAAAGTAACTAGAAATCAAGAAAATTAGGTGTAAATGTAAAGAAATTTGTTTCGATATGTGTTGAATCTCCTGCATCGTTTTGGTTTGACAGATACTCTCCAAACATCAAAGAGATAAAAGTGGTGAGTCACAGAAAAGTGAGAAGAGCAAGGCTTTACTACCTCAGGGACAAGCTTCCCCGTCTCTCTACTTTCAAGTGAACACCATCTACTGTGCTTGATGCTGTGTTCGACCTCCAAAGCTACTAGTAATCTTCCGCTCTGTGTAAGAATTGTTCCTTCTTTATTTCTTTTTTGTTTTTGTTTTTAAGCTTGTAAGTCATGTGGCATGCACATTGTTCTGAGAAAGTAAATCAAGATTAGTCGAGCTTCCGGTTGGTGAATGGTAGACCTGGTCCTTGTTTGATAATGAATGATATATAGGAGGACTAAGTTCTTGTTCTTGTTTTATTCCTTGTGGACTTCGTCTCAATGATTCGAATCTTTATTTTTTTGACTTTAATGAGAGTGGAACACAACTTCTTATTTATTAGGAATTTTATAAACCAATCAATAAATTTTCCAGCTGACCCGTTGGAATTGTATATTCCATCATGTTTGGTTATTTATTTGTTCATCATTATGAAACATGTCTCGATCGTTGGCATCATGGTTAACCACGACACAATAAACATTGTATATGCATAATAACACAAGAGTAAACTAACGATCAAAGGACAGAGCAAAAAAGCAAGATATATCTTAGAGAATATCTTTGCGATAATAGACAATAAGCTCATACTTTATATTGAGAATAGGCCCCACGAGTGTCATCACCTCTCATTGGTTACTAGGTGATCTTCTGAGGTCTAATTTGAAAACTTTAGGAGAGGTAGAGACTGAATATGGTAGATCTATATCAATACTCTCTAACGTCAAAGGGGTTGAGAATGAAGAGATTCCAATGATGATGGTCAAACATCAAGAGCAAGCTACCGTGAGTCGCAAGACAAGAACTCTTTGTAAAGTCAACACCGAGAGATCTCGAGTCTTGTAAACCTTGTCTTTATCATCTGGAACGAATAAAACACAGCTATCGCTATTGGTTTGGTTCTCTTGAGGGAAGAGTATCAGCCACGGAATCTGATTCCGCTTTGGGGACGCAACTTCTCGAAGCAGTGTTCCACCAACTCCAAAAATTTATAATGGAAAATCGTATAATTATATACTTTTAATTTCTTTGAACAACATGAGCAAGTGTAATTAAACTGTTTATAAGTTAACGTATCCGATAAGTTAAATATCATGCCACTAATATTTGAGATTAATTTCTCTTTTTTCAACTTTTATCATGGAAATCTTAAAATCATACACAAAATAGTACTCTTTAACTCCATTTTCTGTATTTTGGGAGGTTTACATAACATTACAGTATCTTTTCATCCTATACAAAAAAAAAAGAAAAAAAGAAAGAAAGCAGAAACTGAAAAAATTAAAGAGAAGAGTAAAAAGATGGAACTTTCAAGTTTAAAAGGGTCATTGGAAGAGAGGAAAGAAAAGAGGCATTATGTATGTATGTATGTATTATATATAGAAAGACCACCTTATAAACTTAACCACCAAAGAGAAGCCCCAAGACTCAAATAAACAAAAAAAAAGTCCTTTTTATGTCTGCAAATTCCAATTTCTAAAGCAGAAACCTCATTTCATTCTTTATCTTAGAGAGCCTAAGTGTCTCTCTCATCAATCTCAATCAAGAGAGAGAGAGAGAGAGAGAGAGAGAGAGCTTAAAAGTCCTTCCTTTACCACAGAGAAGCACCATGAACTTTGAAGCTTTGTCCCCCTCAGAGTCGGTGAAGCAGCTCTGCTTGAGGAAACGACCCGTTTGACGGCAAGTCTACAAGAAGGAGGTCTTGATCGGAGCTGCAATTACCTTCATAGCCAAACACCGTAGAGCCACTTTCATGTGCAAACACAGAAGCCAAGCTTCTCTGGCTGAAGCATGAGACATTGTTCTCCGTCATAACTTTGATCTCATGGCTTGCTTTCATCTTCGTTACACTTTTGGGGCTTCTCATAAGCCCTCTAGACTCTGTAACCAAAACAAGAAAATCAACAAAACAGGAAGATTGATCGCAGAATCGACAAGATTGATGGAAAACGTCCTTGAGACTGACCTGGCTTCAACTGAGTTTGGTTTTCACAGCGTCTCTTAATGGTTACAACATTCTTAGGTACATTTGGGTTTGAGCTTCTTGAAGTTGTAGTGACAGAATCTCCAGACCCTTTCTCCGGTTTCTGCAGCAAAAACATCCATGAGCCCTCTCTGGCGAAAAATCTATTCAAATGTCAAGTGTTTCAAGAAGACTAAAGCCCGAACCATAAGGAGGTTAAAGCTTTCCACCAAACGAGATTTGTTAAAATCAGACAGAGCAAGCTTCTTAAAAGTCCTCATGTCTTCGAGTTTCGCCCCAGAGGAAGAAGGCATCTCAAAGACACCATCTGCAATAAGCTGCTGAAACAAAGAGAAGTTCTCTTTGAACTGACCACTTTCGAACATCACTCTGAGGCTGCAAAAGCAAAAGCAAAAACATGAAGGATTACATATTTTGTTTGGTCTATAGTTTCGTTATAACAATGCAAGACAGATCAAACCTATCAGGAAGGTTAACAGAGTCAATCTGAGGAAGTAGCTTCATCAGTTTCTTCTGCTCTTCCTCTGTGAATTGTTTTACGAACTCATCAAAGTTGAAAACATCCTGCAACAAAGCATTATCTTCTTTTTGAGGCAATTTTGTCTTTGACTTGGATATGAGAGTTGCTTGAAACTTACCTTCAAGTCTATGCTACAGAGTGGTGAACTATGGCTCCCCAGCACATGCACTCTTCCAGTTTGAGACTTGGTCCTGCAAAAACAATAATCAGTCTACAATGTTTCTTGTGTCAACTGTATTGAGAATGTTTTTCTTTACCTCTTGAGTTGCTCTTCTTGCTTTATTGCTTGTCCAATCTCAACACGCTTCACGGAATGTGAGTATGCTTCACTGATGGACGAAGAGAGCGAGCTGGCTTCAGACTCCTCTTCCCGAGCAAACGAATGGGGATTCCTCATCAGAACACTCCCATGTCCAATCTCAACAGAGACCATTGACAACATTTCGTTCTCGAAGAGAAGATCCTCCTCCGACGAAACCGAGAGGCACGACGACTGCTGCTCCTGCAGGATATTGTAAAGGTCCTTTGTGAGCTTCTCAACAGAAGAGGACTTTGGACGCCCCACACACGTCCTCCTCTTGCAAGGAACAGTCGTGTCCCACGCGTTAGACTGCGATGGACCTTCGAAACCTGTTAAGTCACTCCCATCAAACTGAGCACAGCTCTCGGAGTTCGATACAGCCGAGCCAGAGCTCGATCTGTTACTAGCATCCTCCTCCACCGCAGCCTTCTTCAAGCCGTAGCTGAATTCCAAGACCTGTCTTTTAACGGAGAGGCTTTCTTGAACTGGTTTCCTCTTGAGCAGCATCTTCGTCTCTTTGTTCTTGCCGCTCAGAGAAATGCTCTTCATTCTCTGATACCTCAGGTGGTGGTGATCCTCGCTCTCGTCACCATCAGCACGAGCATGGAGCGGAGTGTAGTTCACAAGTGTCCCTTTCGTTCTCCAACGCGATCCACACGCATTGCACAACACCGGCTTCTCCGGTGGCCCGTTTCTCCACAGAGGTGTGCCTGTTTCAATGCAAGAACACAATTCAGACTCCAAATCTGTGAAGAACAGTGATCTCCAGTTTACCAAACATCCTAAAGTCTTCTTAAACATCAACCAACCAGAGCTAGTCAAGACCAAAGTTTTCATTTTTCATTTTCATAACACAATTGAGAATTATGAAGTCAAATTCAGATCCCAGAATCGTTAAAGGAGCATAATTTACAAATGTTCTTGAGTTTAGGAAGTCTTTGCTGTATTCTATTCAATAATTGTTGCAATTTGTTAAAAAGAAAGCATATAATCAGATCATTTTCCCCAGAAAAAAAAGGCCATCTCACCCAGAAAACAATAATAAGTGAACGAACATTCATACAAATTTATCAAATCGAAATTGGAGATAACAAGAACTCACTTGTTACTCCACAGTGACAGCAAGGCCCTTGCTTTCCCATAATCTCTCTCTCTCTCTCCCCCTTTTTTTTTTTTTTTTTACAAGAATGAAAGTATAATTTCAGAGGAAAGTTTCAATTTATAATGACAAAAGAAGAGATTTTTTTTTGGAAAGAAATTTAAGTTTATAAATTCTGTTCAATATTGAGCTGTGATTGGATTATACAAACAGGGCTATTAATTAACCATTAAGAGGCTTCTCTTTGGCAAAGGAAAAAAACCCAGAAAAAGGTTTTTCTGCATATGAACAGATTGAAGCCAAGAAAAAAAATTCGAGGAAATACAGAACAAAAAAAATTCTCAGAAAAACAGTTTCTGAAAAATGAAAAATCAAAGCAAAGAAGAGGAAAGTTTCAAGAGATGAGTTTTGTTTATCATTCTTTTTTCCTTTTCTTTTCGGTTCCTTGAGCTATCAGTCTAATACAATCCAATAGAAAAGAGAAGAGACTAATTGAGAGAGGAATCTAATAAATGGCTGTGAAAAAGGGAAAGAGAGAGAGAGAGAAAACTGAGGGTTTTAGAGCGAGAAACTGTTTGTGTATATCATAAAATGGCCTTTTTTGGTCGACATAAAATGGCCTCTTTCATTTTTTATTTTTTTGTTGAAGTAAAATTTTCTGCTTCCATTCATAAAATTCTTAAGCTTATCAGTTTAATTTAAACTTTTGAATCAAAATATAATTAGTTTAGCAAGAAAATGGGATATATAATATGAGATAATAAACTAATCTTGGGTCTACCAACTCCATCGGTAGTTTTTAGCATAAGTATCATACAAAAATATTAATAAAATAATTAAAAGTATGTGAGAGAAAATAAAATTTTTTTCAAAAGATTCTTAGTAAGAGTTTTTCCTTTACAATTTTGAAAGGTTCATAAATCTTTTTTGTAGGTGTCATTATATAATTGGTTCATATTTTTTTGTGATTTAAAAATTAATATTTTTGGTTTTATAGAAACTTTAAGAAGAGTTTATGGATGGAGATGCTCTAATGGTTAGTAAAATGATGAGAGGAAGTTGGAGGAATATTATTGCTTATGCCTTGCCTTATGGTTCCTTCCTTCTTGTTGACTTTAGACTTTTCTTTCTTGTTTGTTTTTCCTTTTCATATTTCCAACGTATATAATAAATATAATGACGACAGTTAAATATTAATGGCTACGATAAGATAAAATGAGGAAGAAAGTCTAAAAATTATTGGTTCAAAATAGATACACTCTTTATTTCGAATACTGAGTCATGTATATGTAAATAGCTCTCTTTATTTTAATCTTAGATTTTGTGCAAAAAAACCATCAAACTATTTTTTTGCAAATCAAATCCTTAGTTAAAAACTGTGCACCAAACCCTGAAGTCGAAAAAATTCCGCAATATAGGACTTCTCTATATTTATAATAAAATTAAAACTGATTTTGTGCAAAAAAATCAACCAACTAAATTATTTTTACAAATTTAACCCACAACTTAAAAATATGTAATCCAAACATGCAAAATAGAAAGTCACTGTTAAAGCCATGCGCATTTCAGATTTTAGGATGAGTATTAATGGATACGGGATATTCGAGAAGCAAATTATATTATCTAAAGTATTCACTTATGATAACGGAACAAAAAATTATGGGAACAAAAAGTTTGGGACTAAACATTATACACAAAATAGCTTACTTACTCAGAAAAACTGAAAAAAAATCAGGAAAATATGAAAAATATGGAAAATTTCAGAAAAATGCAAAAAATATTCAAAAAATTTAAGAACATATTAATAATTTTTAACTTTTTAATTTTTAAATGAGTAATCCGATTACCTATTTTTTTCTCATACCCATCTTGTACCCCTTTTTTACTATTAATTAAAGTAAAAGAAAGAGTTACAAGATGAATAAAAAGAAGAAGAATGTTGTGTCTTGGACATCAATAGTTGTGGGTTAAAATAAAAGAAAGTGTCAGTTATTTTTAATAATGATAGTTAAAATATTATAAATGTTATGATGTTGTAAGTCGACATTTATAGTTAACAGTTGGGAACATTTCTTTTATTTTAATGGTAAGTAAGGAGTACGAGATGGGTATGAGAAAAAAACCGGTACTCGGATTACTCATTTAAAATTTTAAAAAGATAAAAATTATTAATATTTTCTTAAATTTTTCGAATATTTCTTGCATTTTCTCAAAATTTCTCGTATTTTTTCCATATTTTCCCGATTTAATAAGACTTTTGGTGTATAATGTTTAGTCTCAAACTTTTCGTTCCCGCCATTTTCCGTTCCGTTATCATAAGTGAATATTTTGGATAATATAATTTGCTTTTCGAATGTCCGTATCCATCAATACCTATCCCAAAACCCGAAATGCACATGACTTTAATGGTGACTTTCTATTTTACAGATTTGGATTGCACATTTTTAAGTTGGGGGTTAAATTTGCAAAACGAATTTAGTTGGTGTTTTTTTGCACAAAATCAGTTTTAGTTTTGTTACAAATATAGAGATATATTATATTGTGGGGTTTTTTCGACTTCAGGGTTTATGATGCAATTTTTTATCCGAAGGTTTAATTTGAAAAAAAAAAAATGATGGCACAAAACCCTTTAATCTTCCTTAATTGTATGGAAAACTTTTGTTTTGTCGACTCTATGTGAAACTATACGGGTATATATACCATAGAGACTCAAATTTGTAAAATGTAGTTTTATATGCTCGTTAAATCAAAAGATTAAAATGAAATCAATAAACATTTTCANTTCCGTTTAAAAAAAAAAAAAAAAAAAAACATTTTCATTTTCATTCTCTTTGTAACTTCTGTCACAATTTAAAAATAGTATAAAACTTAACATTTTTACAAAAAAAAAAATTAAAATGAAATATTGTTTGTCATCTAATTTACATATGCTTAACACCGTTGAATTCGAACTTAAGTTATATCACAACATCGGTACAAAATATACAGGTTACAAGTTTACAAGTTCCGTCGAAAGTTACATTTATTTATGCATCTGAATTTGTTAAACAGTATATTACAAATTATAAGTTTTTCCATCGACAATTAGATTTACTTATATCTTTGAATATTTTAAATTAGGTAATAATTGAGTATTTTTTGCAAAAAATAGAAAAGAGGCTTTTGTTCTTTAACAATAAAGGAGGCTTTTGTTGTTGTCAACGACTAGATGAAGAGATTTTTTTTTTTTTGTGCTTGTATAAGATACGATGCTGGTAAAAATAAATATTTTTGGCTAAGTGGGATCCTTTATCTTCTAACAACAAAAGCCTAAAAATTATTTTGATGTTTTTTCTTGATAAAGATAATAAAAAAAGAGTAAATCAGAAAATAAAAAGAAGAAGAAAGAAATGGTATGTAAAGTCACCGTCCACCATGACGATCATGGACACAACTCCTTTGTCCACCGTTTGATTTGGCTAAATAAATTCAAAACATGGGCCCCACTTTTTATGTTTCTTTGGTGATTGTGAATGTGATTAGGGAACTAATGCGGGACGAACACCATACATTGTTTTTTTTCATTTTATATTATTCCTATTTCTTTTGGATTTACTGTTGCATGGACTCTAGCAAATGTATTGAAAACTTACACTTTAAGCTTTCTACATAATTGGCTAAATACCAACAAAGAAACTCAATTTTCAACCCAAAAAAAACAAGTAAAATCAGTGACTTTGAGATGACATGATTCCCAAAATTTTATCTTAAACACAAAAGTACTAGGTTTGAAAATAAACTAGTACTATGAATTTTCATATATTGTTGTAAATATGTACATGTATACTTAATGAGATTTAATGCCTTCTGACTGATGGCATTGTAATTTGTAAATTAGCATGCGAAATTTTCTTTGCCGTTCCATAAAAAGCAAAAATCATGAGAACCGAAATAAATATACAAAAATAAAATAGTTAAGTCACTACACAAGGAATCTGGTTTCAATGAGAAAAAATACAGCATATACCAGGACAAAAAAGGACCACTAAGATGATACAATGGCGAAGTGAGAATTCACAAAATGTATGCTTAAAAAACAATAGAAACGTGTTGTAGACTGGATTGGAAATTAGTAATGAGAAATCTAAAGAAACTCAAAGATTAGTTAAGAATACTGAAGAACAATGTGTCAGACACCGAATTGGAGGTGAGTACGTCTTACCAAATTTTAAATTAGTGTAACCAGAAATTCAGATGCCAATCACATCTCTATTCCATTAAAATAACGATGATAATGTAATGTAATGGTGTTGTAGGCAAACGATCTGACGGCTGAGAAAAGGCAATGAGAAGTAAAAAAGACAAAAAAGTCATGCCTCAGTCGTGCTTATATTTACAAAACCCAATTAATTCATTTCAATCTTTTCGTTTTCATAGGCTAATAACAAGAAAACTACTAGAGCGACAATGTCCATTCATCTAAAATATTATAATAATCGATTACATGTATCTTCATATTTTTATAATCATATATACAGCTACTAAGCATTTCTCTATAGTATCTCAAGATACAGAGTCAAACAAGTAAATAAAGACAATATAATATCCTCATGAACACCAGTTTTGCAAGAAATGAAATACAAGTTTCAACGTGGATTTTTTTTTTGTTGTAAAATAGCATTCTCTCTCACTGCGTTTCTCTCAACCTTCTTTTCACAACCCAAATCAAAATCATGAAGAGAAGCCAACGATCAAGAACAACAACAAGAAAAAGAACAAAAACCAAGAACACTACAAATTTAAAAAACGATCGAAACAATCTGTTGCTTAATGATTCTTTAGAAAAATCGAAATCGTTCCGCAATCAAAGAGCATTACGTACGAATCTCCAGCTTGTAGCAATGTCTGGTCTACTTCAACACAAAAAATGATCAGGAGCATGCATTTTCCTGCATACGAGAAAAAATTAAAAGAAGAGCGCATGACTATATATTAATTCGAAGTAAGAGATTTTACTTACTGCAACATAACCACACATGATGGGCAATTTGATCATGTGAAGATAACATTATTAAAGATCAATGTTGCATTCTTTTTTTTGTAAACATTTAAGCAAGATTTATCTTTTTTCGTTTTTGTTTTTCTCAGTGCATGAGCATGATTGTTACTTGTTAGACAAAGCAGGTACTACTTACCCCATAGTTTGGGTAACTTCATTGCTATTTGAGTAACCGCTCTTCTCTCAGCAAGACGTGAAAAGTCCATGCCTGAAGTCTCCTGAATTGCAGACAACACCTGAGCTCTCTTTCTTGCAGATAGAATAAGATCGTAAGCTCCATTTGTAGTGCTCAAGTCAGCGACCTAATACAAGAAAAAAATTGTTGATTTTTCAGTAATCAGTTTCCAGCAATATAAGCATTAGGTCTGGGCATTTTACTCGGACTGAAGACCCAAACCCAAAAAATTGATTCAGATCGGGCATACACTATTTTTAACTAAAAATGGATGTGAATTAATCTCTTCAAAAAAAAATTCATAAATTCTTTTCCTAAGTTGTTTAGTTTAAAATAATATTGGATTTTATTTAGTTTTAACAAATTGTTAATTGAATAATATGCATTGTAAGTGATTTAAAATGATTTTAGAAAAATTACAAGTTTGATAACACATGAATTGCAAAGATATTTAGAAATTATTAATTGGATAACATAGGATTTTAAAACAAAAGAATAAAACAAGTCTTCTAAAATCTCTACTTTAATAAACCCCAAATCTCATAAAACCTAAAATTACCAAAAAAACTATTTAAAATCTATATTCCTTTCTATTATAAATTGAATGATTTAAATCGGAAGATTATCTCCATTTTCGTTTTTTGACCATAAAAAAGTATGTCGGTTTTATATATAAGTTTGATCAACCTAAGTAAAGATAAAATTACAAACAACCAAACAAATAAAGAGAAATTACAAAATGGTTATCACCAAAAAGACTTTAATCACAATTGTTCTCACCGTTATGTTTGTTATATCTTCTGTTCAGTCTCATACAACATCTGATGATATTTCTGCTATTCAGTCTCATACAACATCTGATGATATTACTAGTATGGTCTTTGTTATATGCTTTTTTTTTTTGAACATAATTTAATCATTTTTATAGTTCTGTATATTGATTTTAATGATTTTTATCAAACTTGTTTTGGAACAGAAAAAGGTGGTGAGGTATGTGTCTTCTATTATTCAAAAGGTCCATGTGTCAACGGAAAGGACTTATATGGAGGTTGCGCTTTTTATTGTAAGCAAAAGAAGTTTATATCAGGAGGCCATTGTCGTCAGCAAAAATGTTGTTGTTTCCTCCCTAAATAAATATGTTCTGAATGAAACAATTTAATAAACACTGTTTGAATAACAACATCATTATTTGTGTGTCTAATTAATAAAAAGTTAATCAAACATACTAGTCAGTTCGCTAATTTTTTTTTTGAAAAGGTGTTGAAAATAATTATTTATTTTGACCAAGCCCAATATAAACATAGTTTTGATAACACTAAGGTTAATAAGAAATGTTGAAATGTATCGCCAAACTTTAAAATAAAAACTTGTGTTTGGTCTTTTTCAAAATCTTGTCGAATCCGTCGAATATGTATGTGCTCAATAAGAATACAACATGACCATAAACATNGAAGTGGTAGATTTTTGGTTTTTTTTTTTTTTTTTTTTTTTGTGCTTCTGTAGATTTATGTTTAAAAGTAAAAGCTTCTTGATGAGGGTTCACGAATATTTGTAAATTTTTTTTTTTTTTATTACAATTTTCCCATTTTTTTTTTTTTTTATAATCATACACAGCATTCTAGCATTTCTCTATAGCATCTTAATATACGAGTCAAACGAGTAAACAAAGACAATAGCCTCGGGAACACCAGTTTGGCCAGAAACCGAAGATATGAAAATACAAGTTTCATCGTGGAACTTTTTGCGAAAATAGCATTCTCTCTCACTGCGTTTCTCTCATCCTTCTTTTCACAACTCGAATCAAATCATAAAGAGAAACCAACGATCAACAAGAACAAGAAGAAGAACAAAAACCAACAACAGTACAAATTTGAAAAACGATCGAAACAATCTGTTGCATTAAGACTCTCTAAAAATCAAAATCGTTCCGCAATCAATCGCATTACGAATCTCCATCTTGTAGCAATGTCTGGTCTACTTCAACACACCTAAATGATCAGNAACAGGAGCACTTTCCTGCAAAAAAAAAAAAAAAAAAAAAAAAAAAAGAAGAGCATGACTTTTAATTAAAAGTAAGAGATTTATACTTACTGCAACAGAACCACATATGATGGGGAATTTGATCATGTCAAGATAACATTGTTAAAGATAAATGTTGCATTGTTTGTAAACATTTAAGCAAGATTTCTCTTTCTTCTTTTTTTTTGTTTTTTTCTCAGTGCATGAGCATGATTGTTACTTGTTAGACAAAGCAGGTACTACTTACCCCATAGTTTGCGCAACTTCATTGCTATTTGAGTAACCGCTCTTCTCTCAGCAAGACTTGAAAAGTCCATTCCTGAAGTCTCCTGAATTGCAGACAACACTTGAGCTCTCTTTCTTGCAGATGGAATAAGATAGTAAGCTCCATTTGTAGTGCTCAAGTCAGCGACCTATATACAAGAGATAAAAAAAAAAGAGTAAAATTTTTCAGCAACAGTTTCCATTACTAGTAGTAATAGCAATTCAAGAATGATTTCAATTGGATAAACTTGCCTGTTGCAACCAAGGAAGTATTGTACTCATGAATCTTCGTTCGAGGAGGTAGGAGATGATCATACTGAGAAGCTCATTTACGGTATTTGATGACAAACTGTCCAGCACGGGACCGGTTCTATCAAGAAGCTCAACAAGTGCTAGCTCATCACCACAAGAAATCACTTGTAGATACTCTGATTCAACCGAATCTTCACCTGCCACAAGCTTCCTCGATCCACTCGTCACCTCTCCATAATGCTGCTGTCTTACGCTTTGAGAGCTTTCCCTGGTCTGTATCGATGTTTGTCTTCCCTGTCCAACGCTGTTCCAAATGTCTTCTCTTGTATGTTGTTGACCAGTCTTCCCGATAGGAGGATTACTTCGCGTCTTCTCTACACCCGGTGATTCATTTGGTTTGCTTCTTCCATGTGTTTTGTTCTCCCTTGTCCTCATTGTGTGCTTGGAAGTTGATAATGTGGATTGCCGGTTGCGGATTTCAGTAGAGTTTCTCGAAGTGCAAGTAGAGAGCCTCGGTGACACAGTACTACCTTGGTTTTGCTTCACAAAATTGGAGTTTGATACATCTGAGTGCAAGACAAAGTTTTGAGCTATCCCTTCCACTGCATATTCTAAGCTTAACACCTTGGATTGAAGAGCTGAGAAGTTGTTCATTATTCCTGTTGAAAAGACCTAATATAAAGAAGGAAAAAGATATATTAGTTTGCACTCATTGTGTAAGAAATTTTAGAAACCATAGTTAAGTTATTGAAAATCCACTGACCTGTAGCTCATCTATCAGTTGTGACTGTTTATTCTCAATATCCGAGAGCTGTTTACGAATAGAAGCCATTTCATTTGCAGTCTGAGCACAGCAGTCATGAATAGCGTGAGAGCTTGACACTGTTAAAGTAGAGTCCATGCTTGTACGATCCTTCACTACGTTTGAGAATTGCTGCTCCTCGGTATCAGCTTCTGCAGCTGTGAACTGCTTACTCATCATCCCTGTATTCACCCTACCACTTGCTTGAAAACTGTGTGAAGATACTGTAACAGACTTGATATCGTCGTTTTCATTCACAGCGTCAGTGACATAACCATCTGCCTTGTCGTAAATTGGAATGTACTCATATGACACTTCTTGCGTTTTCCTCGCATCTGCAAACGTTTTGGTGATGCAGCTGCCCTCTGATTCTTCTTCAGTGTGAAGATGATTAACCTTGGAGACAATTGGAGATTGTGGGACTGCTATTTCGATTTGCCAGCTATCTTGCTTAGTCTTTCGAGGGTCGTCATTGTAGCGTGAAGGTACTTTCCTGGCAGGAAACGGAACCTTTTTCTTCGCCAAATCTGTTACATATTTGTTAGATGTAACCTCCTTCAGTTTAGAGTCACTGGTGCTGAAAAGCTCACTATCCTCTCGAGCTCCATTATAACTCTCTGCGATTACGAAACAGATTAACAGAAAGAGCATCAATGAGTCTATATAATGCAAACAACAAATACAGAAAGATGCAACAAATTTGAAGAAAGAAACCATTTTCTCAACTCACCTTTTACAGAGGATCCAGTTTCAGATGGGTCTGGACTATCAGAACCAGCGACACCTTTCCAATATTGCAAGGCAAGGACAACTGAGTCCCTCACTGGTTTCACCTAAATAGAAAAGCCCAAAATCAGATATTCCACCCCAAATGTAATCATCATCCGTAAGAGGAGTGAGTTTTAGAGTTCATACTTTGTCAAAGCGACAAGACTCTAGAGAGCAGATGCAAGAAGCCTTGAGAGGTCCAAGAAACTTTTCACCGGTAGCAGCAATTTCCATAAGTGCTACAGAGGCTGCCTTACGAGTTGTCCAGTCTTTGTTTTTAAGGGCATCTTGAAAGCTACTCATTGCTGAGGAAAGCACACTCTTTGTTGTTGCCCCACCAGCCTGGATCAGAGTAAATTCAACCACATCTTAAGATTATCAATAGACCAAAGATGAGACTACTTAGTACTTAGTAGCAACAAAGCCAAAAACTCACCAGGATGATACTTCTGTTAAGCTCAATAACTGCTGGTTTCGCAATGAAATGTGAGCTATTAAGCAGCTTTACAGTCCTCATAAGCATGCGTTGTATAATCGCAGCCGGAGCCTCAGGACTGCTGTCAATGACTCTTGCCAAGCACAAGGCCGCACCTGACTGCACGTACTTATTCTGATCGCCAATGGCTTCGAAAAGCGGTTTCACCAAGGAAACGAAAACCCCAAAGCTGTGGTCCTCATAGCAGCTCATTCTCGAGGCCAAAACGCCCATTGTCTCAATGCACGCATCTCTCACAACGGAATCCGGATCCTTGAGCCGCTTGACGATGCTCGAGACCATCTTAGCGAGATACGGCCCAACAAGCCCTTGATGAAACTTGGCTAACGTAGCCATTAGCCTGACGCACTCTTTGCGAACCGCCGTCTTCTGCTCAGAGTCAGTGTCAAGTATACAGGAGAGGAAACACGAGATCTTATCTGGTGCAAGATGCTCGACTGTTTTCTCTAGCTCATCGACTCCTCTCTGATACGTATCTCTATCCGCGAGCTTGTTTAAGGCAGTGACGACTTTCTTCTTAAGCTCAAAAATCACCTGTTGTGGATTCGCCTTCATGTTTCCTCCTCTCCCTTTCGCCTGCATGTTGGTCGTCTTCATCGCTTTCCCTATTTACACCACTGATGGCTCCTTCCAAGATCTGCTACTTGAATCCCAACACCTGCGAGAAGGAGCGAGAACTGAGGCAATACGACTCACAAATTCACAAAATCATCGTATCATCAATTACATGATTTACATCTAGATAAGCCGCCGAATCATATCATTTCGCAATAACGGAGATCAGATCGTAGATTCTGGAAACGGCATTAATGGAATGAGTAATTTCTCCCTAATTTGCCCTCAATTAGGATCAACGCAGTGTTAAATTGGAAAGAAGAAGATAGTATTACCAAAAATAAACAGCTAATCGAGCTCTTTTTTATTCTAAAGCGAAGAATCAATCTCAGGGAAGTACCAAAGNAAAAAAAAAAAAAAAAAAAAAAAAAAAAAAAGTTCAAGAGAATAGCGAAGCATACTCTGAAAGCTTCACGAGGATGGTGGTGAGCGAAATGAGGGAGGAGAAGCCATGAGGATAAGCGGTTTAATTTCAGTTTGGATTTTCCGAGAAAATAAATGGAAAATCTCAGGTGGTGGAGAGAGCAAATAAAAACTGATTCAAAAGCAGAGAGCGACAGAGAGTTGCTTTCTTTCACGGTGCCCAGGGTATGGCAGAGAGGAGAGAGGCGCGTGTGGTTCAGTCTCCATTGATCTGCGTGTTTTTAATTTAATTTTTGAATCTCGCGCTCACTCGCTCGTTTGCTAGGTTTTTCGAATTTTGGAGACGTATTAGTGGGGTCCACTCGATTGGAAATTTAAAAGTTTGAACTCTAAAAGTGGAAAAAAGTTTGACCGTAATTAACTTTCGAACTGGGCCTTTTGGGCCCGGATATGTTCTGATCTGTATGTTCCCAAATTGCCATCACCATCGGACGGCGGTATTTGTATGTAGTAACCGTATTTACTTTCTTAATATAAATATTTACATGTTGTGATGATTTTTTTTTATTTTTCGGCAGCCAAAGAACATTTTTGATGATTTAAAAAGTTCATATATATTATGATATCGCAAATATTTCTGTAAGATTTATTATGTTTATCGATGAACTGGAAGGCGCAGAAGCAGATTCACTAGAGATAGAAGAGGAATTTTGTAGCCACCAAAGGATACAAATTCTTCAGAACACTCCAAACTGCCAGGATGGGCTTTTAATCCGAGCCCATGAAGATACTGTCAGTTTCTCTTTTTTGTTTTGTTTTTTTCCCAACTGTGTAGAGTGCAAAAACGTTACGCAGTTTCCATTTCAGAGAAAGAAACGACATACATGTGATCAAACCATTAGATGATAACACGTCGTCTCTCCCAAAATCAAAGGATTATTTAGAACCTCTTGTTGAAATTTTACAGTGAGTGATGAGCTGAGAGAGAGCTAAAGAAGAAAACCATAACAATGGCGTCGTTGTTCTCCCCGCCAATCACTTCTTCATCTCTTCAAAATCCCAATTTCATCCCAAAGTTCTCATTCTCTCTCCTCTCCACGAACCGCTTCTCTCTCCTCTCCGCCACTCGAGCTAACGCCTCCCCTTCCTCTAACAGTGGGATAACCTCTCCCGCCGATGTAACCGATCCTGTGGCGGTGATAGTCAAAGAAGCTCCGCCATCAACACCGCCGGCGGTGAAGAAAGAAGAAATCGCAACCGTAGAAGGTGAAGAAGAGATGAAGACGACGGAGACGCTTATCAAATTCGAGGATGCGAGATGGGTTAACGGAACTTGGGATCTGAAACAGTTCGAGAAAGATGGAAAAACCGATTGGGATTCCGTAATCGTTGCTGGTTAGATCCTCGAATTTTTTCCGATTTGTTTCTGTTATCCAATAACCAATGGTTTAGTGTAAACCGGTTCGAATTTTTCCGATTTGTGATTTTGGAAGAGGCCACGAGGAGAAAATGGCTGGAAGAGAATCCGGAAACGACGAGCAACGAAGAACCAGTGCTCTTCGATACATCGATCATTCCATGGTGGGCTTGGATTAAGAGATACCACTTACCCGAAGCTGAAATCCTCAATGGTTTGTTTGTTTTGTTACTCCGAAATCTCTGTAAATCCCTAAAAAGATGAACAAATGCGAACCTTGTTAACATCGGAAAATGTTTGCAGGGCGTGCGGCGATGATAGGGTTCTTCATGGCTTACTTTGTTGATAGCCTAACCGGAGTGGGACTAGTCGACCAGATGGGAAACTTCTTTTGCAAAACGCTCTTGTTCGTGGCTGTTGCTGGAGTTCTCTTCATACGCAAGAACGAGGATGTGGACAAACTCAAGAAGCTCTTCGATGAGACCACTTTGTATGACAAGCAGTGGCAAGCAGCTTGGAAAGATGGTGACGACTCCAACAAGTGAAAACGTGAAACAGAGATATTCTTGCTTTTTCTTTCTTTTTGTTATATATGATGATATGTTGTAATTAGTAAAAAATATGAAGGAACTGCTTTAAGAAATATATAGGGAGCTCAAAATCTGTATTCACTGTCTAAAAAGAAACAAGAATCAAAATATTCAATCCCAACGGCAAAAGAGACATCTCAGCACCGAGCAGAACACATAAGCACAAGGCAGTAACAACTTCAAACTACGTTGAGCTTTGTGATTGTAACAAATGAAAATGGCCACGTAGTTCAATATTCCGGCGGCTGCAGCGTGTGAAAAACCTGACAGCATCAACGTGGCCGGGATATTCTCCTTGTAAATCTCGGCGACTCCAACACCGGTCCCGATTCCTACAGGTGTTGTGAGAGAATATACCATCACCATAACCAAAGTTTTCTTCAGTTCAAGATTTACCTTGGAGAAGCAACCTCCGAGATAAATTCCTTGGCACAACTGATGCAAAGTTATTGCAGCTATTAGAGGCTTGATCATGATAACACTTGAACATGCTCCTAAAGATATTCCTAAGATCACTGAGCTAACCACAATCCCTAATGAACATGGGAAGGTTCTTGCAGCTACTATCAACATGAACCCTTTCTTCCTCTATATCTCCGACGGCTTTAAACCCCCAAGTTTCCGAGTGAGATCTGTTCATAGAAGCTAAAGCGAAGAATTCAACCATGGTTAAGATCGCAGCAGCGGCGGCTACAGCTCTGGTCATCGGAAAATCACCCCAAGGTGGCTCAGAACTCGTGAGGCTCTCTGTGGCATGGTTAAGAAGGATGAAACCGGTGACGAAGATTGCGGTGGGAGATAATATCCTAACGAATAAGAAAAACGATCCATGTGGATCGAGGCCAAAGATCGGTATACACACGCCAAAAGCTCCGAGAATCAACGTGGAGAAGATAGCTATGATCTTATACTTAAGATCCGTTGCTGTATGTACAGCAGCAGAGTAACTCAAGTCGTTTGCTTCCTCCACTGCGGCGGAGACGATAAGAAGTAGAACAATCACGTAGATTACCAAAGCTGAAATCAGGGTTGTTCCGAGTTTACCCATCTTTGTGTTCCGTACGGCTGAAGGTATAGGGCTTAGGGTTTCTCTGCTTTCTGGTTTTGCGATCAGACCTGATCCTCTGCTTCTTCAATTATATATCTTTTGATTCAAGCAGCACTCTTAAATACTCTATCCGTTTCATAATACTTCAAGTTTTAGGAATTGTTTTTTTTTTTTTTTTTCAATTTGTTTTTTCGTTGGTTAGATTATGTTTAGGTAAGCTGATATGTTAATTAATAAAAAATATTATTAAATAATCTCATAATTTATCTGCATTATAGACCTGTGCATTTCGGGTTTTGGGACAGGAATTGATGGGAACGGGACGGGAATGAGAAATTTGGGAATCCAAAAATGCTTTCCGAAAAATTCCCTTATTATAACGGGACGGGAAATAGCGGGAATGGGAAACTTGGGAATAAAAAATCAATACCCAAAGTCTTAATAAATCGGGAAAATTAAAGATATTTTGGAAAATTACGGAAAAATTCGGGAAAATATGGGAAAATACGGGAAAATATGGGAAAATACGGAAAAATTCGGAAAATATGGGAAAAATTGGGATATTTAAGAAAAAAATATATAATTTTCAATTTTTTATTTTTTAAAAGGGAACCCTTCCCTTACCCGTTTGAATAAAAAATATGTTTCCAAACGGGAAATTGCAAATTCCCATTCCCGAAAAGTTTGGGAAATTTTAAACGGGTATGGGTGGGAACAGGATTCCCGTCCCGAAATGCACAGGGCTACTGCATTATACGAATTAATAAATTAGCAGGGACTTTATTTCTAACCGTATGTCGGTTTTGTGACAAAGAATAGTAAAAGTTTCTTTGACACANAAAATTTTTTTTGAAAAAAAAAAAAAAAAAAAAAAGTAAAATTTTCTAAAATATTACAGAGTGAGTGTTTAAACTCAACATTATTACAGAGTGAAATATTAAAAGTTTCTAAGAAATTCTTAAGCTCAACAACACTCAACACCTAAGATGTTTACTCAACCCTGCTGCGACGATATGTTTCTGGACTTCTTTTTAATCCGCAAGAACAAAGAAGAACAAAGAAGATGTGTACAAACTCAAGAAACTGTTCCAAGTGACAACAGTAATTATATGACTCAACTCAAGAAACTATTTAAAACATGTTCTCAGCCTCTCAGGCATATATTGTATTTACGGAAATTTTATAGAAACCATCTCCTATCTAATTTTTTCCGGTGGTTTCAGTTCCTTGATTGCTCTTTCTTCTCCCTGTGGTGTGCTTCATACTAGCAGCGGTCTCTACCTGCACAGGCAAAAGAGAGATTGACATGTTGTTATTAAAAGATGGAGGACTGAAACCATGTATTAACGCATAAAAGCTTACCATGATCCTGATAAGATGAGAAACCGCTGCAATGCAGAAGATGGCAGAGTGCTTCACAACATCCAAGTCACCATGGATTGCTCTATCCATAATGTTCTCTGACTCCACCACAAGGGCTACCACAAAGGCCAAGAATGAAACGTATAGCTCAATCACAAAGAAGGTTCTTCCATAGAACAAGGATGCCAAATGCAGCCACATAATTACTGCGAGCATAGAAGAAGCCAAGCCTCCAAGGTAAATATGTTCTCTTCTCCTTGCCAACGTTGCTGCTGCCAAGAAACACACAAATGGCAATGCTGCTCCCATAAAGAAAACGATGAGGATCCTGAAAAGAAGGAAAGAAAACACGTGTAAGCAAACCGATTAGATCCGTCGAGCGACCGCTTTCTCCGCCGATCAACAGGACCGGCGAGCTCTCCCTTCCACTCGACGGCTGTGCTGACTCGGTCAATCGGCCGAGTTGACTCGCTTGATCGACTGAGTTGACTCGCTTGATCGACTGAGTTGACTTATTTGCTTTGTCGTTTGTTCTTGTGCCTCATTTACCGAATACTGTGATCGATTGCTTGAAATATTGCCACTACTCGTGTGATTAATTCTCTGTGAATTGCAATTGACCATGACATTAAGCTGATCCTCTGCCCTCTTCGACCAATTTACAAACCGTTTGGCATTATTCTTGAAGCTGTCAAGTGATTGCGGTTTTGGTCGAGGCGAGCCATTCTAATTTATCTATCTCTATTATGTCTTGCTGGAACACAGGTCGNTGCTGGAACACAGGTCGTGCTCATGGCGAGGGATCCTCGAGAACAAGAGCTGATTTATCGAGAGAACAGACTGTCGACTCTGACAGTGAATTCGAGCTGGATGATGAGATGGCAGATGTCGAGTCACCAAGAGTGGTGAGAACCGAGCCAGCTGTCGACGGGCTAACAGATC
>OVBJ01000513.1:28992-52772 GCA_900406535.1 Noccaea bulbosa | reverse complement strand
TATACCCATATCCCTCTCCGCAAGTTGGAAACCTTGTCCAAGCTCACGGCACTCTTCAAGAGCACTAAGCCTTTCCTGCATAGTTAGCTTGTACATTACATGCCAAAGTCTGGCAAGGGAATAGAACGAATAAAAACACCCCAAATACCAGTGCTTGATCAGAGAGCAGCGATTTTTCAGGATAAAACAGGTAGGCATGAGCTTCCTTATCAGCCCGGCCAACCCTTCCACGCAACTGTTGACAGCAAAAGAGGAAGATATCTAAGAAGCTACTTACCTTTCTTTGCCATAACTACAATGAAAAAACAAAGCAAGCAATTAACTTTGGCACCTGGTACAACTGAGCGAGCCCAAATTGTTGAACATCCTGAATGATTATGGTATTCGCATTTTGAATATCAAGTCCGCTTTCAACAATATTAGTGCATATGAGGATTTTGATCTTTCCTTGCGCAAAATTCTCCATGGTTTCCTCTAGTTGTTTCGAGTATTGCTGTGAATACATCAACGTAGCAGGATAATCAACAATAGGGCAACAGCATTGCTTAGGAGGATTCCATGAAATGTGCTATATATTATGAATGAGCATCCACATATCTAGTACTGCTACGAAAAGCCACGACATACCTTTCCATGTGCCATAGCAATGTCAATATCTGGAAATGCTTCTTCAAGAAAATCCATCACTTCCTCTAGTCCTGATAAGAAAAATTAAGTAGCAATCGATAATGGAAAAATGTAAAGGCTGGCAATGACAACAACACAGAAAAAAAAAAAAATATATATATATATATGGTCAAGAAGTTTCTGATTCTACTTGTGTCTAAGTTGACCAAGACCAGAGGTAGTCATATTAAGAGATAATACAGAGAAAGACAAAGCTTATAGTGCATTCTACCCTTAATCCGAGGCAAGACATAGAAAACTTGGCCACCACAATCCAGCTCATTTTTTATTGCTTCGATCACCTTTTCCTTACGGAATGATGAAAGATGGGTTTTTATTGGAATCCTCTCCGGAGGCGGTGTGGAGATCAAACTAAACAAGGAGGAAACAAAGAGTCGTTAGTCTCATCATATTCTATCAGTGAGCATATAATCTGAAACACATCATGTCGCAACCTGGCATCCCGGAATCCAGTCAAAGCTAAGTATAGTGTCCTTGGTATGGGTGTTGCGGATAGGGTAAGCACATCCACTGATGTTTTGAAAGATGCAATTTTTTCTTTCTGCTTGACCCCAAATCTCTATAAAGTAAAAGAGAGGCTTTCGTTAACTAATCCGAAGGTCTTTCAGAGACCATGGCATAAACTTTTAAACGAGTTCCTCATCGACCACAAGGAGGCCTAGATTACTGTACACAACACGGCTTCTATTGAGATGTCCATTTTTTATCGTTTCCAAATACTCCTCCTTCTCTGCTTTGGTCTGCACGATGTGGAAAGTGTGACTGTGGTCAATTCCAGGTAAAATCATGAACAACTTACATTCAGCAGACAGCAGAGGGGTTTCTATGTAACCCACAACCACTAAAACACAAGTTTAGGGTTGTGCATTGAACTGTATAGCATTAACCGGTTTGCATAGGGGCAAAGTCATAGAAGAATTTATCATCAGAAACAGTGATCTCAATACCTGAAACCGACTTAAAAGGCCGACTTTAACTTGTGGATACAAGGAAAATCGCTCTGAGATTACATCGTAATGTTGCTCCGCCAATACAAATGTCGGTGCTAAAACCACACAAAAGATGGCCCGTAGAGCGACCTCTGTTTTACCAAACCCAACGTCTCCACATATCAATCGGTCCATTGGTGTTTCTCTCTCTGTCAAATCCTTGGCAACATCAAGGAAAGCCTGCAAGGAGAAGTCAGCTTGAGTGAAGGAATATGAATGATGAAAACTAAGAGATAGCAGCAACACCTGCTTCTGGTCGGGTGTAGCGTTATAAGGAAACTGAGCCGCAAAATCAGCCATGATGGGGCTCTTTGGATAGGGATATCTCTTCTGTGATATAGCTCCATCAGGTCAACGACCATTTTCTGAATTGCGACTTTTCCTTTGGTCTTTCTTCTTTCCCAAACACTAGTGTCACTCAGCCGACTCAAAGTCCGAGGCCGTTTGGTCTCATTTGGACTGGAACAGAAAACAATATGAAATCAACATACAACAAGAGACAAAGGACAGGGACACGCCAATGAGGAAGACAGCCCAAACAAACACATTTCACAAGCAAGTCAAAAACTGCGNGGGGTTGAAAAAAAAAAAAAAAAAAAAAAAAAAATTGCAACTTGCAAGAGAAGACTTACAGATTGTATCGGTAGAGGAGACGCGAGGCCTGCTTGAGGGGAAGCTTGGCCATGCCGTCTGCATACACATATCCGAGGGGTTCTGAGGAATCCTTGGGGACATCAAACTTTATCCCAACAAAACGCCCAATCCCAACTTTCTTGTGAAACCACCGCCGGAACCAGCCTCTGTACCTTGCCTAACTCTTTTAAGCTTCTGCAGACCCCTCTCTTGTTGTTCCTTCACCATCTGAATGTACTTGTGGGCAACGGAACATTCCGATGGTCACACCGACGGGAGTTTCTACGTCGGACCTGATACCTTTCTACCTCTTGGGGCAATTTTGATTGGCAACCTGCACAACAGAAAGGTGTGTTTCTATGTACTGTTGAGTGAATGTGTGGTTTGCATTTGTCGCAGAATTGAATACCGGTTTTGCCGTCTCAGGAGATGCCGGTTCGTTAAATCAGAAACTCAATACAATATGTACATAAAACATTATAATTTGATCTTAGATTATTGGTTGTGCATGTATAGTAAGAAAAGAAGAGAAGAAGAGAAGAACATGTATACAATCTTACATTTTCTTTTTTTTTAATTGCATACACCAATGTGTGAAGAGAATAATCCTCCTATGAATTATGATGATGATACAAGACACTTTTTAGGCTTAAACAGAGTAAATCATGCCAACTTCAATGAGGCTGATGTGAGGAATGTTGAGTGCAACAGCTGGTCCTCTTCCTCAGAAACGAGTAGCTCAGCTTCTTCAACCAGGACGAGGATTTCCCCATTACATATGCAACACCTGCCTTTTTCGCCCCTATCAGATCCATTAGCTCTTCCCTCACATCCCACGACTTGTTGGCGGCGTTAACCGGAACCTCACATGCCTCTTCCTCAATTGCCCTTGCGGGTACTTACTGCTTTGTATCGTGGGGTCAGCAAAATCATGCATGATCGAGTTGGTGAGACTCTTCTGGCTACTTAATACCGCCAGATTGAGACTCCGAAGCCGAGGATTGGAGGTCGCCTGCTTCCATCTGCTATGGGTACACGTATCAGCTGATTCTCAAAGTCCCCGTCCTCCCGTTGAATGTCCTTGTACCCATACCTCTCACTATGCACCTGTACATACGGTAAGGCTTTGGGCAGACACGGCCGATGAGGAAGCGTTATCTTCAGGGAAAACATGAGGCACTGGAACTGATTTCACCACCACTTTTTGGAATGCCGGGATGTTGGTGACAACAAGTTCTGAGTATGCAAGCCCTATTCCAGGCACACGCACAATACCAAGACTAGGTCCTAGTCCCAGCAACCACTTCAGTGATACCTTGTTATGAAGATCAAAGCTGTATTTCCTGCGAGTGCCACACATACATGGCGGTCATAAATATGAACGCGAGCACCAAAGGTACCTGGTGGACTTTCATGAGCGCTAGACACCTTCGATTATCCATAGAGTTCCAAGGAACAAAGCCGCCACAAAACAACTCTTCTGCCGAACCACGACTATGACTAAAGCCATGACAAATCACAAATGTTGTGATGAACATTACTATCATGCAGGCGAGTCCTGTTAGTTACGAAACCAATCAGAGGGAAAAATTGATTCCAATGCATGAATACAAAACTTACCATAGGCATTTCCAATAATTGATTCCAATGTCCATACATGTTTCCAAGTATGGACTACTTTGACGCGTGGGAAGCACCCAAGAGCATGGCATTGTTTGATTATTGAGAACGTAGCCTGACTGCCAACAATGGCTGCAAGTGTGGCAATGACAAAGACAGGCCAGAAAACAGGATCTGCATAAAGGACCAGAATCATATAAGATTGTGTCATTCATTATCTCAAGGAAACAGGTGAATTTTGTCGGATTAAACAAACCTGGGACTGAATTGTAAAAACTGTTGGGAACAGACCCGAGGTTCTTTGACAAGAAAGCAGGGATAACTAGCAAGGCTGTAGAGAAGCCATGGCTCATGGGTAAAAGAACTGATGTACACCACTAGACATGAAACCTCTACTTACTCTGATTGAGACCGAGGTGAAATGGCCAAGATCTGCAAACATAGCTTCAGTGCCTGATGAGACAGTGATAATAAGACGATAGAAAATACACAGGATTAATTTAAAACAAACAGAAAATAAATAGTTTATGTTTTTTAAGTCTTAAAAGGACTACCTGTTACAGAAAGAAGAACCCCTCCAAGGGAAATCCAGCCTTCTTGACCAGCCACTCTGAAGAATTTGATGATATAAAGCGGGGAAATTGCATGTATTATCTTTGGATTCCAGTGTATGATGTTGAATAAACCGATGAAGAGTATTGAAATAAGCCAGATGATCACAATTGGTGCAAACATAAAAGCCACCCTGTGAGTACCACAGTGTTGCAAAGCAAACATTCCAACCAATATGACACAGGCAAGAAACAGGAGTTCGCCTGCAGTTGTTTAAGAGAAGACCTTCAGATATTCCTCCAGAAAAGAAATACAAAAGTCCACGAGAGGTAATAAAAAAACAATCAGAACTTGATACGAGCACATGGCGGAAGCAACAAGCAGTATATACCATCAGTCAATTTCTTCTCTGTAGCTCGCAAACCTGACATGGACGACAGAACTGCAAGAAAGCAGGAGTGGTTTATAGTCACAGTTAAAAAACATAGTGACGAATATAAAAAGAAGAATGGTCTCGGAGAAGGTAGTTTCAACAAAAAGAAACAAAGGATAACAGTGAACAACTCCAACTCTGGATATTATATGTAGGAGGTGGGACTGGTTTACCTGATATTTTAGCTGGAGTCAAAACCTCGTCTCCTATGACCATAGCAGCTCCAAAAAGTACAAGAAGCAGCAACGCGGTCCTCAGCCTTTTGTGCTTTTCAAGGATTCTTTTAAAGGGGGATGAAGCTGCAGTATCCATGGACGGACCACACTTGTAAGCTGAGAGCTCCTCATCAGCAGCTTGCTGGTTAGGAAGTAAGCTAAGCTTCGCATGCCTACAAAGCAGCGAATAGAGAGCAAATGTCCCGCCTGGAGACACAAAAACAAAAACAAAATATTATATCATCCCGAGGCTCTTGCAAATGGCAGAAGACGAAAGATATAAGTTAGAAAAAAGAGTGCACCTTCTCCATTGTCATGGGCACATGGTAATACAAGAAGGTACTTGAGAAGAGGAATCAGCGTGAGGGTCCAGAAAATCAAAGAGAATGCACCAAATACGGCTTCCTCGTTCTGATGCTTGTGCAACTTGCCGATAAATGTGCTAGGATACACATAGAGAGGATATGTACAGAGGTCACCGTAGACTACACCAAAGCTCTGGTAGGCCAAAATCAAATTCTTCGAGAGATTAACCCACGAAAGCTGAAGGAAGGGAAATTAACAAGAATTCAGTAAGCAAAGGTCGGAGGAAGAATTCCCAAGACAGTAAGAGAAATGTAAGCATAAGGTGTGTTTGGTAAGGAACTAGTATAACAATGCCCCCCAAAAAACTAGATGAAGAAAAACTCAACTACCAAGACAATAGAGAAAGTGTTATATGTTCCGAGGTCTATTGGTTAAGTAGGAGACACGCTCTTAGGGCTTTAATTTCTATCGAGGAAGTGTTATGTTGCGGCTTGTGTCGTGGCTTTGAGATTGAACGATAAGAAAGAAAGAGACTTGTCCAATGGATGGGCATCAAGTTGGCAGGAAGGCGTCATATGCCTTGTTATAATTGCATGCAGTGGTTTTGGTGCCGGCGTGTTTTACCGTTTCAGTGCTTCCGATGTATTTCTTCTCCTCTCAGTTGGCGTAGCAGTTATTGCTTCAGCAGTTCTCCATTATCGCAAAGTAAGTAGCCTTAAGCATAAGCAAATATTCTTCTTATTTACAGAGCTAAATACTCGAAGTCTTTTAGTGATACAGCACAAATAAGAGCCCAAAATGCATGTCTAGTGCTTAGCAATTCTCCTTGTTAGCACCCTGATCATATTTTGGCTTCCAGGCTTATGCTCAGTCTCTGGGCTCTGGGTTTAGCTGTCCTGGTGTACCCATTGTGCCATGCGTTTGCATTTTCTTCAACATCTTCTTATTTGCTCAGGTACACGGAAAGAGCTAACTTTGTACTAATCCCATATAAAACCATATGATTTTCTAACTTTGAGCTAGCACTACTTTGCAGTTGCACTATGAAGCATGGATAAGATTTGTTGTTGTGAGTGTGCTTGCAACAGCCGTGTATGCCTTGTATGGGCAGTACCATGCGGATACAAGCACGTTGATTTATGAGAGGGCACCTGAAACTGAAAACGACTCTGGGTAATATTGCTCCAACTATGCAAGCCATCTGTTGAGTAGCTAGTTGCAGTGTTATGCAAGCCATTTGTGGAGTAGCTAGTGAGACATACAGACCCATTGTAAGGATAAGTGATTCGGATATTGTAAATGAAATGAAGATGGATCAGACCTATGTTCTTCTTGGCAATTAGGAAATAAAGTACACTCCTGTTGATACTAAAGTTTCAAAATAATTTCCCGAAGTTGATAAACAAAACAGTTCATTCCTACCGGATCAACTAAACTGAAAAATCATTAAAGAGAAAGAAAAAAAAAAAGGAAAGTAGAGTGGTGGTTTAGGCGGGCAAATAGGACTCGAGCATAAGTTTGGCAGGGGAAGGTGTTGAAATCTCTACGATGAGGTATGTGTATTTCCATTCCTTGTCTGCTTTGTCTCTAAACATCTCCGCATACACTTTCCCGGCTCCTTGAGGCCCACGGATGTAGAAGTTTACCTGTTCAAATATTTTTATTATTTTCTCTTCTCTTTCGTCTATTTCTATTAGCAATAAGTTAGCAATGGATTATACCTCTACATGCTCTACTCCGTCTTCATCAGTGAACACTCGGTTGGGTATACGTTGACGAGCAGATCGGTTTCTGGTTTCTTGTCCGTAGCCTTTGATGGGGGATCCAATCCTAACCCTCACCTAGTTACCAAGTCAATCTCTCAGCATCCTTTCATTTTTGTATGACTCAATCAAATCTATGGAGATAGTTTCTTATTACCTGTCCATCATCTTGAATTCTCTTCAAGGCTTTGTCAAAGATCTTGTACCTACAATAACACACAAGTGTAACTCGTTAGATCATTCCTACTCCCCAAGTGTCAGAGCATATAGATTTCAAACTAGACATGTGAAGAAGCCTCACTCTTTTGGTTGAAATATGAGCTCTTTAAACACCGCATACGCAGCAGCTCCAGCGACCCCAAGCCCAGCCAGAATAACAAGACTGTAGGAAGCACCTTCTGTAAAGGTCACCGGCTTCTCCGGGATATGGTACGTAGGAGAGTCAAAAGGATCCTCCACAGTCGTCACCGCTTTCTTAGCCTGTCAAGAGAGTATCAGTGTCCAAAAGCATATATATAAAATATTCTTGTTAACTAGAAAAGACCTACCTTATCGTGCTGTTCTTTAGAAGTTCTTGATGCAAAAGATCTAGAAAAGCAAGACGAGTTCATCTTCTTTTGGCGAGTTTCAGTACACATTCTTGCTTGCGGATTTCGGAAGCCAAACAATAGACCTGAAAACAGATCATTGTCAGAACAACAAGTAAACAAGGCAAGGATTCCAAGTTTGATTACAAATTATTCTGGCTGACCCTTGGCTCCATTTGAGTCCTGCACAAGAAAAACGACGAGTGCTACTAAACTAACATATATATGACCCACAAAAACGTAAGCAGCAAAGAAAAGTTTGCGTTACCACACTCCTGAGACCCGAATCGGAAATAGCTTGCCTTGATGCTCCTCTTTGTCTTATCAACTGCATCCAAAGGGAGAGAACATAATGTTTAATAATAAAAGGGAAGACGACAAAGGGCTCTAGTGCTCTTGAGGCTTTAAAATCCCTCTTAATATTTGTAACGTGTTATCTTGTCACAATAGAGAATCAAAACTATGCAAGTCAAATTCCTTTTTTTCTGATTATAAAGACAAGCAATGAGAAGAATCAAAAGATTAGCCATTCTACTGAAGAAGAATGCACAAAGGAATGAAATCCTCTAAAAAAATTTAAAAAAACATGCGAGACCCCGGAAAACAGCTAACCGGTTTTCCGAATTCAGAAGCGGAGGAGAACGGGAGAGTCGAAGCCAGTTTCGATTTGGATCGGCAGGCGAGGGATATCGCTGTTCTCCTTATGAGGTTCATCATCTCTGAGATTTTGTATGCAGCAAAGTGAAGATAGGAGTAGCAAAAATGAAACTCGAAATCTGAATCAGAGAAGCTTTACAAAAGTGAAGAAGAAGGAAGAAGAAGAAGAAGGTGGATTTGACGGCTAGGTCTTTTCCCCACAAGAAACGGTGAAGACGCTTCCCTCGTGTAACACTAACGATCGTGACGATTAACAAGACATGGGCCTTCTTGGGCCTTAACACATTTTCTTAATTAAAACAAAAAAAGTGGCCCATATCACCCAAACCGGGTCGTTACAATTAAGTACCAACTATTAAATATTCAATTTTGTCAATAACCGGTTTGCTTTTGTTAGGCGCTTAACCGATTATAATCCTTTTTTTTTTAGTAGTTTGCTTAACTAAACCTTTTTTTTTTGTTATACATACGAAAGGTATGAAACATGGTATTAAAGCTTGTTGTGGGTACGGTGGACATCCGCACAATTTCGAACAAAAATTGTTTTGTGGCAACACCAAAGTGATCGGTATAATGCTTCTGCGACGGCCAAAGCTTGCCATGATCCGCACAATTACGTGAGTTGGGACGGAATTCACATGACGGAGGCTGCAAACCACCGCTTATCGATGGCCATTCTCAACGGTTCGATATCAGATCCTCTGTTCACACTCAGTTACCTATGTACGTTTTAATTATGATATAAAAAATATAGTAGTTATCAAATGTGAATTTTCAAACTATCCATCCACCAAACATACAGCTAATTTACAGATTGATTGTTCTCCTAGTCATTAGACCAAATCATATAGAATCAGGTTACGTTTCTCGCAAGTATGCATAAATATGGTTTGGTATTCAGTTCTGGTATAGTTTCATCAATTTCGACTAGGTTAATTTGATTTTGGTTTGGTTCATTTCGATTTGATTTCATTTATTTGATCTCAAAGGGAGTAGGACCGAAATATGTATCGAACTGGTTTCATCATGTTTTACCGTAGATCAAAATATGATCTCAATGGTTTGATTTCATTTCTGGTCAATGGGAATATATAGGACCGTAAAATCAAATTACTTTACGGTCTTACAAACATGATTACATTTCGGTTTTATAGGTATTCAGTTTTGGTATGGTTTCATTAGTATAGTAATATTTGATTTTTACTACATCTTAGGGGGTGTATTGGAATGAGTATTTTAAAGATTTTAAGTGATTTTGAGATTCTTTTCAAATCCTCTGTTATTTAATTAGGGATTTATAAATGTGTATTCAAATCCAGTGTTATTGAAAATGGAGTTTTTATAAAATCATTTAAAATCACTTATAATGCTCTGTTATTCAATCAATCATTTGTAAATCTTAAATCAAATCCACTCTTATTCAAAACTAAACAAATATTTGAAGAAAAACTTGTCATTGTGTTTTAGGAGATTTAACACCTATTTGAGGTCAAAAATATGACTAATGAAAATCACACCTCCACAAGTATGATTTGAGAAGCTTTTAGAAAAAATAATAATAAAAAAAAAAAAAATAGACATCGTAGACTGTTGTCATTGAGCACCGACTCGTTTCAGCCGCTGACGATGAGCATCAAATCGTTGACGATGAACTTGATGGTGACGAAATTGCAGCCGCTGTGCCCAGAAACCGGTGGAGATTCCTCAGGGTTAGAGTTCCGATAGATTCGCGTCGAATCCGATTGAGGATTTTGAGAAGATCGGAGACGGGAAACAATGTTCAGTTTGATGTACCTGATAAACAATCGGAGGCTTAATTAAAGTATAAGAAAAGGTAAAACTGGAGTTTAAACAAATTTTACTCAAAACCTCAACTTCTTTTGATGGTGTTGTTTTGATGAAATTGCTGGGAACAAATGATTAGTTTCAGGTTTAGACCTGCAGAAATTTTAGCAGCGAATGATTAGTTTCAGTGAATGATTAACAAAAACAACCTCTTTTTCAAAAACACCTGCAGAAATTGCTGGGACTCGTCCGTGGAAGGCGCGTTCTCAACAGTGGCGCTCCAATCACTGTCCGTGGAAGGCGCGTTCTTGGAGAACCCATCGAGGAGAGATGCGAAATTAGTAATCAGTCTTTTAGGCTCTGCAAACTTGTCATGAAAATGTGTTTTTGAGCAAACCCAGATTTTGGAGAAAAAGGTATATCGATTGAATTGGTTTTTTTAATGATAAATCACTCAAGAATCATTTACAATCCCAAGAGAATCACCTAAAATTCTCTCTAGACATTTTCTTAAATCTCCTTAAATCCCACAAAAATCTTTAAAATCTCTGTAAAATCTTCTAAAATCTCTTACAACCACCCTAAATACAAAATCACTCAAAATCACCTAAAATCTTTAAAATCTTCATTCCAATACACCCTCCTTAATGTATTTGATGGACATTTCTAACTACACAAAATTTTGGATTTTTTCCATGACCACACAATGCTGTATTTTTTCACGATCGGTATCGCCTATCTATGCTAATTACTCTTCATTTAAAAACATAGAAGAAATTGGTGAGAAAAAAAGTGGTGAGGAAAAAAAAGCAACTGCCAACTGGCAAAACTCAAAAGCTGTTAGTTAGTTTGGTAACAATCGACAGCTAGTGGTAAATAAATGGTAAAGTAGTTAAAAAATTGGGATGTTAAATAAAAAGAGTGAAAGAGATGAAATCAGAGAGGAACCCTAGAAATGTCACAAGCATTTCTTGTCAACAATCGACATGCACAGCCACCACCACCACCACCACCGTCCGGAATCCGGTTCTGATAGCGATTGCGATTGCGATTCCAGCGCCGTCATCTCTGATCAGCTGCTCCTCCACGTGTTCTCCAAGCTTCCCATTTGTCACCACCTGACCACTTCCCTCGTCTGCAAGCGTTGGTTGTATCTTCACGGCCGCTTGGTGCGATCTCTTAAGCTCCTGGAGTGGCACTTTCTCGAGTGTGGTCGTCTTTTCGCTCGCTTCCCTCATCTGACCGAATTCGATATCGTCCGTTCATGTATCCCCGTCGCTCCAAACCCGGGTGCCTTGTTGAGTTTTAAGGCCAGCTTGTCTCTCGGCGACACAATTGATACGTTGCCGCCAGATAGGATTGATCAAGGACTCCAATTGATCGCCCAAAGGTATCCGAAATTGAGGAGAATCGGTGTGTTGGGTGCGAGCGCACACGGGCTAGGCAGCCTAGCCGCCGCGTGCCAGACATTGCAGGAGGTGGAGCTCCATTGTTGCGGAGATTTGTCCTTGAGGGGGGTTTCAGGATTTGTAAATTTGCAGGTAATGAAACTGAAATGGAGAGATGGTTTTAGAGATGCTTGTGTGGTGTCGGACATCGGGTTAACCATTGTAGCACAAGGTTGCAAGAGACTAGTGAAGCTCCAACTGTGTGGCTGTGAAGGAAGCTATGATGGGGTCAAAGCTATTGGGCAGTGCTGCCAAATGCTCGAGGAGTTGACTTTTCGAGACCACAGGATGGATGGTGGCTGGTTGGCTGCTCTGTCTTTCTGTGGGAATCTCAAGACTTTGAGGCTTGAGTCGTGCAAGGCAATCGATTCTGATCCCGGTCTCGATGAGCATCTTGGGGTCTGTCCTATGCTCGAGGAGTTGCATTTAGAACGGTGCCAGCTGAGGGATAAGAAGAGCGCAAAGGCTTTGTTTCTGGTTTGTCGGCATGTTCGGGATCTTGTGCTGCGTAACTGCTGGGGTTTTCAAGATGATCTCTTTGCCTTAGCCTCAGTCTCTAGGTAAGCAAATAATCTCTCTCTCTCTCTCTCTCTCTGTTTCTTGCTTGCATCTGATTCTGATGAAAAGGTGTGTCTTTACTCTTTGCCAGGAGAGTGAAGCTACTTTATCTTGAACATTGCTCATTGCTGACGACAGGAGGTCTAGAATCAGTGCTTCTTTCATGGAAGGATCTTCAGAGACTAACCGTAGTTTCGTGTAGTAAGATAAAGGACAGCCAAGTAACTCCAGAACTTGCTTCCCTCTTCTCCCTGCTGAAAGAACTCAAGTGGAGACCCGATACGAGATCTTTGCTGTCATCAGATCTCGAGGGCATCGGACTGTGGAGAAAAGGCGGTAAATTTTTCACCAGTTCAAAGGGTTCAAGGTGAAACAAGGGACACTGCATATGTCTTTGTTCGTCTTGTTGTAAATGCAGTTACTGTGGTACGCCTTGAATTTTTGAGGCACACCGCTTAGCTTTACTCTTAGAGTGTAGTTTGTTGATAATATTAAAAGATACTGAATAAGCACATGAAGATAATAAAACATATCCCCCTCTGTGGGATTTTGCAGTCTCTTCTTCCGGGAACATATATGTCATCACGCCTTTGTGGTATTTGGTCTTTCTGGTTTCTTGCGACTCTGCAGGTTGAAGCTGAGATTAGAGAGCAGCAGCTAGGCCGTTGTTGAGTTTTCGTAAGACACGTTTAGGCCTCTAGTAATTCAATGATGTATATATATATATATCGATGGTAATGAGACTAATGAATGTATTGGTTTGTTGCCCCGAGTAAGTCATTTAGGGAACCGAACCTCTGGTACATGTATTGGTTTCTTTAATGTTTACATCAATAATATCATACGGGTAAAGTCTACCATTCTTTGCTAATATTTCTGTATTATTCGTTCGAATTGAGTATTAAGTTTTGGTTGATATGGACATTCCATATTTGTACAGAAATGTCATATTTTATTCCAACACTTTTCGTCCACAGTTGTCAATTGTTACCAGCGAAGATGTGGATTAAACAAAACATGATTCACAGTTCCATCTTTGTGATGTTTATATTTGGACATCAATTTAAAAAAAAAAAAAAAAACACACACACAGTATTCTACGGCTTTACATCATCTCATGCATATATACACATAGCTAATGGTGCAATGGACGAGAATTAGACCCTAAGTGGAGAGACTACATCCGGCTTCAGACCACCATAGGAACGGGGCACAAATGGAATCAGTTTCTTAATATATGGTGCACACTTCTGTTCCAAAAACCCATATCTTGGATTCTGGATGAGCTCCTTTAACAGGATGAGGAGCCCCCATGGATGTGGCCCCTGCACGATTAGGCGCTCCAGCAACACTCTTGTTACCTGCTCCTTTGCTATTTCCTGCACCATTAAATATACAAACATGACTCATGACGTTGGAGAGTGTGTTTCCTAGTATTAAAGGCATGTTCTATCTTTCAATAAGGATCTTACGTGGTCCGACTCATAAAACAGACAGAGCATGAGGGAGGCGAAGTAATGTGTGTGGCTGTTGGGATAACGTAGCTGATTGGCCATTGCACTAAGCAAAATGAAACGTCCTTCCGTGTCAAGTTCCCAGCTTAAAAACTTGAACATGTGCAAGGCGGCAACATTTGCATTCCACTGACCCTCGGCCTTAGTCTCGTCTGACTCTACCTGTTGAACAGCCTGTGAAAGAAGACACCATCGGATATAAAAAAACTCTCCACAGAAATCAAATACATGTTCATCTTAAATAACTTACATGCAGCCCAACGTAGAGGACAAGTGAGTTGACCAATGGTACATTGTATCTAGCGCCAGCTGAATCAGCCTCTGCTTCACTGGCCGGGAGAAGTAGCCTCTGCTTCAGTGCATATAGGAAACTAGAATTATGTTGCCTCATCTGCAGAAATCAAGCAATAATATAAACTGACGTCTGAAACGAACAACTAGCGAGAAGAAACAATGAAAACGTCTGACTAATGGCACAAAATGGAAAAACAGAAAAAAACCACCAAATGTAGATTCTTACTGAAAGATATTCATCCAAGTGGCTCTTCATTTGCTCTTCTTTAAGTGCAGCATCGACCTCGGAAAGGATATGGGGAGCGTCAGCGTCAACTACTATCTCAGGCAGTTGATGAATCTGCAGTCAACTCATACTCAGTCTCAAGGACCAGGAAACAATGATAAACTATCAACTATATTTTTTGAACCTTAAGGTTTGGCGTAAACGGATCTGGTAGCCTCTTGTTTCGCGGATAAGAACTGAGTACAATGTTGCGCATTTGTATGCACCTTGAAGGAATCAGATTGCAGAAAGTGAAATGATAACCACAAAGAAACTCCGGGTAGTCATGACGCAGCACCAACAATACTTTCAGTGTGCCTTTGTATAGCAAATGAACCTACAAAAACAAAATAAGACCATCATAATCCTTCATCTTCTCTCAAAAATAAAACAACAGAAAAAGGCACAAACCGATCGCCTGCGTTCAGCATCCCCCAAAAGAGGCTCAAGAAACTGAAACAAACCCACCAGCAGGCTTTGAAAATACGGCCAACCCTTGTGACCGTTTAGAGAAAGTAGTTTGGGCATGAAGCTTTTGTGGCTAACCAGCTCTAGCCATGCAAAACTGGAAGAAACAAAATGAAAAAGTGTCATCACCCAATCATAGGAAGAAGCAACTCTAGTGGTTTAATTAAAACTATACAAGAGAAACAAGTATATGTCGCTCGTAACCTGAACGCGGGAATGTTAAGAGGCTGCAGCGTGTGAAATGCATTTGCAAAATCTATTAGAACCTGCCAAAAAAGATGAATATTAATACCAAAATCCGACGCAACAAGTTTACAGACAAAATCCGACGCACCTGATAGTTTGCACCATCTTCCGTAGGGCCCAGGGAAGATGAATCGAGCAGCAAGTTGATGAACAATCTGAAATATGGTCTTGGATTAAGTGATGTCTTTTTTTCATTTGCGTCCTTTAGCAGAGATCTCACCGTGACAGTCACAATCTGCAGCCAGCAATCAACGTCCGCTTCTTTTTTTTTTGGTCACAGGCTTAATAATTAAAGAGATGAGCTTTTTGTCTGACCTTGGAAAGAAGAAAGAACTTGCAGCTAGACTTCTGCTCACGAAAAAGGAAGCAAAACAGAGCTTAGCACAATACATTTTGGAACAATACAAGTATAGCTAGCTCCGATGAAAAAGTCAAGTAGTAATATTTACATTCAAGATACAAAACACAAGTTTGGCATATCTATCGATGGCAATGAATGATGGATTCCAAACTTGCTGAGAAGATTGCAGGGAACCAGATTTAATTCCCTCCGATGATATGCAATGAGCAATAGAATATTCCTAAGAAAACGGAGAAATCCAAGTCAATAACAAAGCCTCTCGACTATATTCATGTTGGAAACATTTAAGGCTAAATTACTGTAAGCTTGCGGAAAAAGCTATCGGTTATATCATCCCCCTTCAGTAGTCCACTTTGATGCAAATGCAAGACAAAGCCGGTACATGCGTCATCATTTTCACTATGAAAATTGCAGATCTGATGCCATTTATCAAAAATAATGGCTACCTGCACCACAAAGACAAACGCATCAAAAGATAAACAAACACCTAGAAACGTATATACAACCAAATACGTGCACCTAGAGAGGCTACTTAGTATCATATCTTCCTATAGAGTAAATAACGGATATTCCATAACATTGAAACTTGCAAAAAGTGACGCCAGAATAAACCTTTGAATGGTCGGCTGCATTGGTAGTTAGCTCTGCTCGGTTATCATCAGGAGAAATATTTTCCGATTTAAGCTCATCAATCATGTGGGGTTGAGATCCTTGTGCCACTCCAAAATCTTTGTTGCTAAAATCAGGATTTCCATCTATTTCCCTCGTCCGGTCCTTGAGAAAGGAAGTTGGTTTTACGTCTTTGATATCAACTCCAAGGTTCTTGAAAAAAACCTGAAAAATGATTGCACCAAGAGGAAACAAATATAAGTGAAAAATACACAAGCGGAACATTGGTCATCTTTTTCAAATCCTACTTAGAAACACATACCTCTATGTCAAACATGAGATTCATCTTAAGTTTTGGCATCGAATAAATCTCTGATAGCAACTCAAGTATACACATAGTCCATGGATTCGGAGGTCGATATGCGATACTGCATTTGCAGGATTCCAAAACCTGTTACACAACTTACAAGTGATCAGCCTACATTAATCATTAAGGTAAAGAAAAAAAAATTAAGTCGAATGGGTCAACCATGCAAACCTTAGAAGTGAAGGGAATGATGGCAATCAACAGCCCTTTTTCATATGCCTGTAAAGAGAGGAAACAAAAAAATAAGTGCAGCAGGCAGGAACAAAATAACAAAAATGATTACAAAGAAGGAGAAGCAAAACGTAAACAGAAAGAATTACATCAATGATGAGAGATTTTGGATCAATTTCACGCGCCCTTAAAACGTGATTCCTTCCAATGGTGAGCTTCCCAAGCCAGCTGCCTAAGTTTTTAAGCAAGGACCGCTCTTCTGAACTTGACTTTATGAGCTCTGAACCTAAAAGAACCTGAAAAAGCAAGATTAAAAGATCAAGCAAGATACAAATTTTGCCAGCAAAATAAAAATCAACAGAGAAAACCGTTGAAAATATATTACCTTGCAGTTGTCATAGGTAGCTTGGACTAATTCCTTGTACAAAGGCTTGGAATTAACTTTTTCCAAGAAGTTGAAGTACAAGTCATGAAATTTCCGCTCGGTACTCACTCTGTAACACAAGCAGGAAAAGCAATAAGAAGAGATCGGAAACTTGTCTCATTAAATAAAGCAAGAGGAGTACAGATACCTTTTCATGACCATATACTGTGCAAACCAAGGATAGTACTGAAGAGACAAGATTTCGGTGAATTCTTTCGCTTTAGATTCAATGTTTGCTGCTGAGACATTATTCATTATGAAAGAGACTTTGTCCTGGACCTCTGAAGGTGGAGCCTGGATTTTAAAAATGAGTAAGAGACAATGGAGACATTGATCTTCATTGTTATAGCTAATTAAAAAGCTCATAAGCTTTTCCAGTTATAAGAGTACGTAGATCAGAGCAAATTAAGCACATTACCTGCATTGGAGTCTCCTTTCTCTCCACTGCAGAAACCAAGGTTCCTATGTTCAAAGGAAACCCCTGCGAGAAAAGCGGATTATAAGACTGTTATATGTTGAAGCCCAACACGAGATCATGACAAGGTATTTAATCTCTGCCAAAGAGCTAAAAGTGAAAAGAAAAGTATCAAGAACTAAATCCGAAATTAATCTAGGAAGAGAAAAGAGGGGTCCGCCACTGAAAAAGCCATGAAGATATCAAACACTAGCTTGCTTCATTCATCCTCAATACTGGCGGAGATAGGAGACATAAGAGCGTGTAAACTACTGAGAGAGAGAGAAAGAGTACCTCACAACTCTCTTGAGCATTCGAATGAATCATGAGGATGGCGATCGGAGATCCAAAGGTCACTGAATTCGACACAGAGGGATGCTGTTCTATTCGAATATGATCGTTCCTTGGTTCGCTCGCGTTGCTCATACCCTTCTTCTTCGCCCCTAATTTATACAGGACATGCGTGCGAGCGCTAGTCTTAAACGTCGTCGTATCAGGGGAAAAGCCAATTGGCCCGTTTTGCATTTCCTCGAAATCCCAATGGGCCTCTTCTTTTTTTTTTTCTTAAAAGCCCATCCATACAAATACCAAATATCTCCGTTAACCGGAGCAAAGCAAATCCACACATGGCCCTCGCGCTCTCCTCCGCATATCCTCCGCTCAAGCTCAAGCTCCGGGCCCGAACAAGCTGCTCCATCTCTCCGAACCTCGCGGCGCAGCGAGCCAAGCGAAACCTGCTGGGGCTCATAGCGGACCAGGATCGAGGTCTCAGAACTCAGAAAGACGCCGCGAAGCGAGAGGCAATCGTGAATGCCATCGAATCCATGGCGGTGATCGGGCGCAGCTCCATCACCACAGGCGAATCGCTCTCGGCCACGTGGAGACTGATGTGGACGACGGAGAAGGAACAGCTATTCATCATAGAGAAGGCGGGGTTGTTCGGGACGCGCGCCGGAGACGTTCTGCAGGTGATCGACGTGAAGAAAGGGATGCTCAACAACGTTATCACTTTCCCGCCTGACGGGGTTTTCTTCGTACGCTCTGCTATCGACATTGCTTCCCCGCAGAGAGTCAATTTCAGGTTGTTATTGATCCATCAATGATTCAAAGTTTCAGGTTCCACAAAGCTAATTTGAGGCTATTGATAATCAGATTCAGTAGCGCGGTGCTCAGGGGAAGGAACTGGGAGATTCCACTGCCACCCTTTGGCCAGGGCTGGTCAGTGCTTCTTCTTCTTCTTACGCTCCCTCTAAATCTGGACTTGGTTTTGTAAATGGTTCGACTTGCACTTGCACAGGTTTGAGAATGTGTATATGGATGGTGACTTGAGAGTGGCCAAGGATATCAGAGGAGACTACTTAGTTGTTGATCGTGCTCCTTTTAACTGGAATGAATGATTGTATAAAGTATAAAGGAACCTTAGCCAAGCTCCCTTTCGTGTATAATTATATATACAGTAGACACCATTTCCATCCATCTCTCTCTCTCTCTCTCAACATCAACATGCATCTGTCTTTATTGGGGGGCATGAAAATAGGGAGGAAGAGAAAATTGTGGAGTCATATTTCAAGTGTGATCCTTGAGAGTTTATTTAGGTTTCTTGTCTGTGTTTGTTACAAACACACCACCCGCATTTTCTAAGCCGTTTTTCTTTTTCAACTTAAATTGAAAAGCCATTTGTGTTGTTTTACCTGGAAAAAAAAAACACACACACAGAATGTTGGGGGTACAAGAGAAACAAAAGGAAATAGGCCAAAGCACAAGGCGTGTTGCGAATCAGGGAAAGGCAACAGTGCTTGCTCTCGGTAAAGCCTTCCCCAGCAATCTTGTTTCTCAGGATAATCTCGTGGAGGATTATCTCCGCGAGATCAAATGCGATGACCTCTCCATCAAAGACAAGCTGCAACACTTGTGTAAGCTTTCTTTTACAAGCTTTCTCTTTCACCCTCGTATTCGTATTCGTATTCGTATATTCGCAAGCATATCTTTGTGTCTTGTGTCTTGGTCTTGGTGGTGCTAGGTAAAACCACAAGTGTGAAGACACGCTACACGGTCATGACCCGGGAGACGCTGCACAAGTACCCTGAGCTAGCAACCGAGGGTTCTCCAACCATCAAACAGCGGCTTGAGATTGCAAACGAGGCGGTTGTGGAAATGGCGTATGAAGCGAGCTTGGCTTGCATCAAGGAATGGGGAAGGGCATTGCAAGATATCACTCATCTTGTCTACGTTTCCTCCAGCGAGTTCCGTTTGCCCGGCGGTGACCTTCACCTCTCCGCGCAGCTCGGCCTTAGCAACGAGGTGCAGAGAGTGTTGCTGTATTTCTCGGGATGCTACGGAGGTTTGAGTGGGCTCCGCGTGGCCAAAGACATTGCTGAGAACAACAGAGGCAGCCGGGTGCTGCTCACCACCTCTGAGACCATGGTTCTCGGCTTCCGTCCGCCCAACAAAGCTCGCCCTTACGACCTAGTGGGAGCTGCTCTCTTCGGAGACGGAGCAGCTGCACTGATCATCGGAGCAGACCCTAGAGAGTCAGAATCTCCCTTCATGGAGCTTCACTCTGCCCTGCAGCAGTTCTTGCCCGGAACGCAGGGGGTGATCGATGGGCGGATGTCGGAAGAGGGCATAAGCTTCAAGCTGGGAAGAGACCTCCCTCAGAAGATCCAAGACAACGTAGAGGACTTTTGCAAGAAGCTGGTGGCCAAGGCAGGCCCAGCAGCCTCTGCTTCTCTGGAGTTGAATGACCTCTTCTGGGCAGTTCATCCCGGTGGACCGGCCATCCTGAACGGGATGGAGGCGAGGCTGAAGCTGAAGCCGGAGAAGCTGGAATGCAGCAGAAGGGCGCTGGTGGATTATGGGAACGTAAGCAGCAACACCATCTTCTACATAATGGACAAAGTGAGGGATGAGTTTGAGAAGAAAGGCAGATCAGGAGGAGGACATGAGTGGGGTCTGGGCTTAGCTTTCGGACCTGGAATCACCTTCGAGGGCTTTCTCATGAGGAGCCTCTTCTAAATATGGGCTGTTACTTTATGGGCCTACAAACTATAGCTTGAAAATATTATGGTTTTTTTTTTTTTTTTTGGGTAAGCGAAACCTACTAAGTATTAGTTCACTATGCAAACAAGTATGTTATCATTTCTACACATTTAAGCTGTCAAGTCAACAAAACAATCAACAGCTATTAAGCGAGGGCATTAAAAGAAGGGACCTATATATACACTATATGGTTAACTATTTAAGTATCATGTCCCCACTTGTCCATTACGTGATTACTACAAAAAGGTCACATAAAAAATTCTTTTAAAGAAAGAGAAGACACATCTCAACAATCTTTTTAAATTTGATAGTTGCATTATAGTCTTTGGGATGAGCCAACGTGTTCCAAACTGCCACATCGATGATGCTCCGGCGGCCACCGTCCGGTCCACCACAGCCACAGATATCCCCATGTACGCACACCTTTTCTTTTTTTTAGTCAGATCTTGATATACAATTGGCCTCAATATATTAAAACTTAATATATCTTGTGCAGGCTAGATTACGAGGTTGCGGAGCTGACGTGGGAAAACGGGCAACTGGGCTTGCACGGTTTAGGTCCGCCACGAGAGACAGCTCCGTCAAAGTACTCCACAGGCGCCGGTGGAACGCTGGAGTCCATAGTGGACCAAGCAACTCGCCTCCCTAAGCCTAGGGATGAGCTCGTCCCATGGTTCCACCACCGCTCTTCCACGACCATGGACGCGCTTGTGCCTTGCTCCAACCCCCAGGACCAGCAGCGTGTTGGCTCCACCCGCGTCGGCTCTTGCAGCGATGGTTATCGCATGGCCGGTGGGAAACGAGCCAGAGTGGCGCCCGAGTGGAGCGCGAGTGGGAGCCATCGCCTGACCATGGACACTTGCGGTTTCACTTCAACATCGCTGGAAGATAACTCCAGCTCCGGCGGAAAGCCTTTCTCCAAAACCACCACCACCATCGACGATCACGACTCCGTCTGCCACAGCCGCTCACAGGCATATTTCATTATTTTAACTCCTAATTAATTATATATATATACTCTCATATATCATTTTATATATAGAATTATAGATTAGTAAAATGAAGACAAAAAAACAAAAAACATTTTTTTCACAAACGATAGATGGAGGAAGAAGAAGACAAGCAAGCCGGAGGAAAATCGTCAGTTTCAACCAAGAGAAGCAGAGCCGCTGCTATTCATAACCAATCCGAACGTGTAATTTATTTTAACCTTTTTCACTCTCTTTTTTTAAACATGCGTGACCTCTGAATATTATTGATTTTATTGCAGAAAAGGAGAGACAAGATCAATCAAAGGATGAAGACTTTGCAGAAACTGGTTCCCAATTCAAGCAAGGTACCTCGTTTTACATGCATCATATATAAACTGTCACTAAATTATAGTAATCATTAGATTCTGTGAGTGAGTCTATAAGTACGTACCTATGATAAAAATAAATATATAAATTCTGTACTAGTTTTAATTAATTAGTAGGTATAGGTATGAAAATAGCTAGAGGGGATAATATGAGAAAAGGATGGTGGACCAAAGCGAAGTGAATGCATCAAAACTCAAAAGAAATGGACCTTATACGATGGTTCTACTCCACACACTCATGCACAATCTCTTACTATTTGTTTGTCCCCTAATAACTTATTTTACCTCTCTTTAAATTATTACTATTGGTCCGGTTGGTCCATTCATACGCCCTAATTAAATTATTATATGCCTTCTGGCTGTCGACTCAAATTCAACCAAAACAATTAATACAACCTACATTACATGTTTGTATAATATACACACATGCATGCATGCTTGACTATATATGTTCGTCATGCGTGGCATTTGTTTGGTTAAATATAATCTAATATATAAAAGAGTGGTTCGATATACACATTTTGTAATTAGACGGACAAAGCGTCGATGTTGGATGAAGTGATAGAGTACTTAAAGCAACTCCAAGCACAAGTGAGCATGATGGGCAGAATGAACATGCCTTCCATGATGCTTCCCATGGCAATGCAGCAACATCAACAACAACAACTTCAACTGTCTCTCATGTCCAATCCCATGGGTTTAGGGATTGGAATGGGGATGCCCGGTCTCGGTCTCCTCGACCTTAATTCTATGAACCGAGCTGCTGCTGCAGCTGCTGCAACCGCTCCTAGTCTCCATGCCAACATGATGCCGAATCCATTTGTGCCCATGACTCCTCCATCGTGGGATGCATCTTCTTCCAACGATAATCGATTTCAGTCTCCTCTCATCCCCGATCCTATGGCCGCCTTTCTTGCATGCTCCTCGCAGGTGGCGATTCCTTTTTTTTTTTTTCTGTATATACTACTTGTCTTCTTCATCTTGTCAAAATCTAATTATGAATTTATATATTAACCATATATTTCGAATTGCAGCCAACGACGATGGAAGCATATAGCAGGATGGCTGCAATATATCAGCAAATGCAGCAACAGCTTCCTCCTTCAAATCCAAAATGATTATTAATATTTCAACATACACCTCCATATCACGTCTATGTATGTTTTAGTCACCTTACATATTCCATCATATTTTTTATATGTATAGGCTACACATGAATTCTGATATACTTTAACCAAAAAAATTGTTGTCATTAGATGTTGTACGAGAGAAATAATAATTAATTTATTCTTGAGTTAATTTGTATTGTAACCTCACTCTATACGAATTCCAATTGTCTATGACAATTGGTTGCAATATATACATACATTACAGAATCCTTCGTTTTCACGAATTTAATTATGTCACTAAGAATAACTGAAAAGCCAAAATGGAGGAGACATGAGGGCATATGCTTTGTCTGCAAAAATTCCACAATAATTAATTTTGATCACTATGCTACAAGAAACAAAAAGAAAACGAAAAGAAGCGAATATATTATTTTTGAAAGGTGTTGTAAATGATTGGGTGTCAACAGGTCACTTGGCCTTGATCATCACCACACGTTTATGAACAAATTCTAATTATTAATAACCAAAAGTGACTCGAAAATTTGTGATAAAAAAATGCCAAGTTAAGTGGAATAGTAATCAATCATCATGACCATTTTTTTTTTTTTTTTTTTGATGGATTTGATCATCATGACCATAAACCCTAGCTAGCTCCTTTGCTTATATTCCCCCTTTTACGAATTAAAAGATCCCAGTTGTCACATATCCAAAAGGTGTAAATTATATATCCATTGGTACCGGCCTGGCTTCTACTTCGAGATGCATAAACATATAAAGCATGCAAATCAGACCATTAGTTAGGTGAGTTCGAATTCGTGCCAACAATATTTTACGTACAATATACCTTTTTTTTTTTTTTTTTTTTTTTT
>OVBJ01000513.1:0-28986 GCA_900406535.1 Noccaea bulbosa | reverse complement strand
TGGGGGGGGGGGGAAATGACATATGAGGAAATCAAATCAAATAAAATAACTCCAAAAGTCGACACCAGTTGTTTTGATAGTCAAGTATGAAATGTATGATATAAACTCCCAAAAAATATACTTTTGAAACATCGCGAGTCGACAAGTCACAACCACCGTTTAGTTGTGGCTGATTAGTGCCACATATGTTTTTTTTCTTATGAAACAATTTAGAGTTAAGAAGTACATTTACATAGAAGATAAAAAAATGGGGATATCACTCTTACCATAATCTTACTGTCACGCCGACCTGGTACAATGTTACCAATCAGTCCTAAATATTTTTGGGTTTTGTTAATGTGCATGTGAAATCATATAATTGCAGATATTGTGGATCCAAATATAATTATATAATTGGATATTGAATTTTGGGTGATAAAAATGTGGATTCGGATAAGAACACAAGGATGACATTAGCATAAAGATCAAATATCGTGGTAGATACTGGATATGATTGGGGTACATATATGTCACGGGTGTGGTAGTTTTATTGTGAAAAGTAAAGTCAAATGTTGGTCCGATGCGATTCCTTTCACACTGAGAAAAGAGAGATCCGTATTCTAAAACATGTCACTATCTGATGGACTCTGCTCCTAGACGACCCAAAGGACTGACAGAGACAAATAGGCCCAATGAAAAAGCCCATTATGAGTTGAAGAAATGAGAGCAAGAGATGGCAAGATTCCAAGTCATCAGATGAAAAAGATATAGGTGAGGCTGGTAATTGCTTGGGAGAATCAAAGAAACGCACAAGTCAACGGATACGACCCTTTTGATTTGGACGGCTCTTACTCTCAGTTGTGTATGTATGGGAAAAAGTGGTTGTCATATACGTATATTCGAATTAGCTGCATGGAGTCGTACGATTATTTGACCATTTGATAAAATTCAATCATAAGAGAGATTTGATTTTCAAGTATAATAATTTGTTAACTTATGATTTCTAAAGCAAAAGTGTATTGCTTTCATACCCCAAGGAAGGAGGAACATGAATACGAGGAAACGAACTTTGAGTACGGGTTTTTGAGAGCTTTCGCTGGGCTTTGTTGTAGGAGTGGTTGAGGTTTATGTTGGTATTACTAGTGGGAGGTTTTTTAGTTTTCAAAACCCTTCCTAGAGACGTAATCTGATCAAATCACCCAAAAAGGTCTCATTCTCGTATATTCTATATTCCGTTTCTTTTCCTCTACAACAACTAAGTGACTAACTACTCCTTCCCACTTAAATCATTTTTATATAAAACAAGATAACAAAAAATAGATACTTATAAGTTATAACTGTATCTGTACATACCTCGAGATATATCACTGTTGCTGCTGCTGGCTCCATTCCTAGAGAGCATTACATATACTTTACTTGTGATATCCTCTCTCAAATCATCCTTTTGATTCTCCCAAGCTTCTTATAACCAGCCTCACCTAGATCCTAGATTACTTTTGCTCACCAAGCATGCTTCAAACGGCAAACCGACAAAACTTGAGAGTCATCATACTACGTACACAAGCGTTTCAGATCATATGTATCTGCAACTACTATTTCTTACCATATAGGTCTTTGTAGTTTTATTTTCCGCCATGTGGTATTATTAGTTGCGGAAGCCTATCTTCTCAATAACGATCTGGATTCATATAAGTAAGCTTCCCAGCCTCGACTCAGAATTGCCAGGGCTGTTGCATGCACCATCAATTATTACCACCTTGCAACTTCCAGAGTTTGTGCGTATCACAACTCCACCTTCCATTTTTAACAGAAGACTTGAGGTCAATTGAAAAAGATAATATCAGAATTGCAAACTGTCTATCCAAGTCCTCATGTCAGGCAACATACCACCAAATATATTTCCGTGAAGCAACACGTACAGAGAGAACATCTCGATTCCTACGATGAAACGACACTTGGGATGATTTTTGGAAGTAACTTGTGTAGCTTTTTTCCGCACGTATCACTAGAACTAGTAATGCATGTGAGCTCATTCTCCAGAACAGAGTAAGCTTCCGAAAATGCCTGCAAAATCAATCATCTTTACTATCATAAAACTTCTTCATACTAGTATCTTTTATATAAAACCCACTGATAAGGATCCAACTTACCTTAATACATTGATGTATACGGAAGCAATTTCTCCCGACATTATTTGTTGGAAACAGAGGATCATCAATGTGTATCGGATCAATACTATAAGCAGATAACCAAAAACGTGAGAATAACTTAAGCTGTACAAGTTAGTATTTTGCTTGGAGTTTGACAGAGCTGCGATGTTTACCTATAACCCCTTTCCCGATTCCTGTAGACACCACTTCCTTGCACTGACACACGCATCTGGCGAGGATCAAACACATTACTGCAAAAAAAATGAAAAGAGAAGTTCACTATACCAACTATCTCTGTCACCGTAAATTATAATATGTACAAATAAAAGGCAGTTATCATTTTGACCGACCCAAAAAAGTAAAGAAAATCCATTAGAAGCCTCCCAATGTTCTGCAAAATACTTCTTTTTAGTTAGTAAGAATTGCATGAATATAACAAGGAAGCCTAAACAAAGATAGCTGCTGTGTAACAGAATAGGCAGACAATAAACTAAGTACTTGGTTAATAGAGCGCCCCAGATGATGCTCATGCTGAAGAAAACGTGTAATCAGTAAGACCTGCAATAATCATAGTCTTAAAAATTACAAATAGATAGTTGAACATATTTAGAGTATAGATGAAAACAGGTGGCTGGATATTTCTGTCCCACATTGGTACTAATTAGAATAGACAAGCACCAATACTAGGATCAACATCAATAATATACAGAGACTGGCCATCTGAAATCCAAAATAAAGGAGCATTTTACGGCTCACCAGGCAATAAGAGCTTAATCCACCAGAGTATGATTGATCCAGGGTACGATCAGCCAAAAACTGCTTTAACACCAAAGCAAGTGGTGTGGCAGCTGGAAATTGCTCAGTCAGATCTTTGACCTGCAGAAAATAACATTTTAGGAAACATGAGCCAAAAGAGGGATAAAACGTTACAGAGTTACAAACATATGAAAAGAGTATAATGCAACTATGCAAGGAATAAACAAAATACATCCGGCTATGAAAAGCAGGATAGAAGAAATACCAGCTGTGTGGTTTGAAGACCCGTATGCGATGGAGTTTTGAAACTGATGTCAAGACGGACAGATTTTGCATTTGCCAAACTTCCAGAGCTTGTCAGCAAAGAGTTGGCTGCCGCAGAGTCTTCAAATCCAACCATTTCAGTGTTCCCATTGCTGTCCTGGTCAACGGTGATACAGTCTGGGCCATCTTTTGGTGACTGTATACTGGATACCAGATCACACGGGACTTCCACAACAAGCATGATAATTGGTATCTGCGCAAGCATAAACGGACCATATTATAGAAACCATGATGAGTAACAAAAGACTGAATAAAGAAATAAATGAAGAATTACAGCTGTATTTTCAACCGTCTTCAAGGAGTCAGTTTTTACCCACTCTTGATTTGCGAGGTACCTGGCTGCATGCTGAATAGCAAAACATGATAGCAAAGATAATTTAATAATAAATGCAACCGGTGAACTGTCAGATTTAGGAACTCTTATTAAAAAACGTAGAAACAGTAGTTTCTAAATACTGTATATATATATATATATAGTGCAGTGCAGGCTCAATTATGATTCACCAGTATAGTATTTTACAAAGCAATTCCAGTACCCTCGCATGCAACATGACGTGAGCAACTAGCATATGAAGAAAGGTTCATATATGAAAATAACTAGACTAGCGCCTAACACAAGAACATATAAGCACAAATCCGATCATGAAAATAAGGCAAATGTAAAGTTAAAACATAATCATGATCGTTTACTTCTACGCAGCCGAAGAGTAGGGAAACATAAAAAAAGGAACAAGAGTCTATCAAAGGCCAAAGATTTAAGCAGTGGCAACATGATTTCCGCACTAAGCATACCTGAAGGCAAGTCTCCTTTATACCATTGCGACCCTCCAAAATTCCTGCCTCTTTGATGGGTTCCTGAGACACGTATTTATTATGTATCAGATCTTATAGTTCAATTTTTTTTTGCATGAGAGCAATGTTTTTGGTTTGCTCACCAAATTTCTCACTGGGGGAAGACAAACCACAAGGTCCACATCACTAGAAGGGAGGGACAAACCAGTTGCAGATGAACCAAAAATGTTCGTCCTCGACCTGGGCCACAGAACTTGGAGAGAGCGGGTAACCCGCTTGATTGCCCAATTGATATAAGGTTTGCGGGACATGTTCTCTGCAGCAACCTTAACGAGCGGTATAATTCAAAGGATACGCAGGAAATATAAATGCAAAATTCAAAGACGCTCATATAGACCTCAGCAAACTGAAGGCAGTTACTGAAGCATATGGGAACAAAAAATATAAAAAATGAAGTAGTGTGATTACCTGCTTGCAGAAAGAATCTATCTCGTCATTAAGAAGACCGTGGATCAATGATAGAGATTCCCCTTGCGTTGGACTGTTCAATAACTCGGGTGGTTGCAGAGGCAAGGCCACATCAGGCTGTAGAGTAGGATGATAGACAATGAACAAAACGTAGACAGAGTATAACTATACATAGACGTCAAAGATGTTGCTTACATGCTCCTGGTCTCGGCCTAGTTGCGACATTGCAATTAAGTGATCTTGCAGGAGGGCCCCAGGTAGAGGTTGAATGATCGGCCTAACTGCAAGGCTTTTGTTTCTCCAGGGTAAAACAACCTCCGCTCCACAAGGTTCTTCCCAGTTTACTCCGTCATGAAACCAGCCTCTCATACCCCAATGTCTTGGGCTTGAACTTCCAGACCTCACAGTTGGAAAACCTCGACGTGCTCTGGAGTTGCTCACAGGAGAGGGTGGTGGTGGACGAGGAGCACGTGGAACACATAGTACTACAGGTGATGGTGGCCGCTTTATACGAGGATGCTCGCGCCTTGTAGGTGGAACATTTGGGCTTTTAGCATCATAATTACGCTTGTATTCAGATTTTGACATATTTGGGATGATGATAGGACGCAAAATTGGATAAGGAAATGAATCTCCTGAATTTCCTTCAACATCCCCAGATAAGCTAGTCAAAGTACCAGAGACTTCCTCTTCACCTGCAGCTTCACTTGTTGTTGGGGGAGCTTGCAGTACTTTGGTAGATATTTCATTACCTGGCACAACATAACCGAGAGGCTGATTTGCCGGGCCCAAGGAATCAAAAGGAGAACAGAACGAAGCCGCAGTTGGAGAAGCTAGTCCATTTGTGCTATAAGAAGACGAAAACGCAACCATGTCATCAACAGACCTCTTCATTTCAGCTTCATGCCAAGCCCAAGAGCTATCATCAGAACTGAGGGACGGAGGGCGAGAAAAGCCAGTCCCTAGATGATCGGAAGGATTCCAATACATCACCCCACCACCGAAATATTGATTATAGTCTACTCCAGAAACAGTATGCATCTCAAAGTCTTCCTCCAACATCCAGTTATGCTCGCATTCATTCCCTAGCTCAGGATTATTTTTCTGTTCAGGAATGTCCACCAGTATTCCAGAATCATAACTGCAAGCGAATGCTGTTGTCAAACCGCAATTGCTATGAACCATGGGAGGCCAATCTAGACTCATGGGGATGGGTCGAGAAAGAACTTGTTTGTGGGTACCTTCAATGGAAGGATTTCTAGCATGATGCACAGAGGACACAAAAGGTTGGCGTACATAAGGATGTAAATTGTGGCCAACATCAAGATGAAGTCTGTCAGTGGCAGTTGGAAGGTGAGCATTAACATGTGAAAAGTACATGGGAGCTACGGCAGGCCACTCATAAGAAAAAAATTCTGAACTGCTGGAGGCAATACCATAACCTGCTTCTCTTCTCTGATGGTGAATCCGCTGGGAATCCCCTTCTTCCATAGTTCTGTATCGTCGTCCATTAGGCCTCGTCAATATGTCTTTACGTTCACCTGGACAGCGAGATTTTTGAGAGTTGACATTCTCGCAGCTTGAACCACCGGCAGGATCCACAGAGGTTAACATGGATGAAATCACATCAGTCTCAGCTTTGTCGTGCAATTCATTCTCTCCAGAATACTCATATTTCACTGCACCATTCACAGAGGCACATGTACCTGCGCCATTCTTATCACAGCTAACTGAACCATGCTCTCTAAGACTCTGAGCATCTATATTTTCCAGAGGAAGCTGATTGGCAGAAGTACAACTTGAATCACATTTGAGATCTTTTTCGACTGCAAAGCTATTCACTGACTTTTTCACTTCCCCGGTGTTTTCTAAACTTGCACACTTGTTATTCTTATTCTTTTCTTTCCTTTTCTTTTTAGTTCTTCCTTTCCTGGCAACTAACCCTGGGACAACCTCCTGATAGATATTATCAGTTTCAAAACAAGCTGAGTTCTATTTAACCAAAATATGAGGAAAGAAAATAATTCACCATATTTGCTGCAGAGGCCTCGGAACAACTGATCACTGTTGATGCTGTAGGAACTTTCTTGCATTCTACCGCATCTTTGCTTTTGTGAAATTCCAACTTAGCTTGATCTTTCTGGAGATATCTTCAAAGATCAGGTTCAAGTGCCCAAACTAAATGTTTATAAAAATAAAAAAAAAATCTGTGGACGGATTGAAAATATATACCTTGACGCTTTTCTCGGACAAGATCACGTTTTTATTAGATTTAGCCTCCGGGGATGGCTTTTTCATGTTCCCGGTCTTTCCTTTGTGTTTACGGCTGGTTGAACCAAGCCTCTGCTTGGATGATGAACTTGGGGAACACTTCTGAGTATTGTCTTGAAGAAGCTCAAGTTTAACAGAATCAACAGAGACTACCATAAGAAAAGCCCGTAGTCTTCTAAATATGCAATCAACTAAAGTTGTGAGAGAATCTAATGAGCTGAAGAATACACTCTGTACTGGAACTAAGCCATTTTGGCATGAGATGAGCAATGAAGCAAATTCTTGAAGCAGGTATAAGGCACTTAAATTACTGGCTACGGTAATATGTTTGCTTGATAGAGAGTTTGGCTTCAAAATCATGTCAAAGAATGAGGCTGCAGAAGTATCTGTACGCCCTTCCCTTGCATCAAAATTGAAGAGCCACATTTCTCCCCGGGGTGCTTGATTTGCTTCTCTGAGAATCTCATATATCTGAGTTAGAGTGACAACAGAAATTCAGATAAAATCAAACTGCATATACAGACTAGTCTAACATGTAATGGAACATAGTGGCAGAGGTCAGACCATTCCAGGATGCAAGTTCACACTAAAAGAAAAGCAACCTTAACTTAGAAGGAAAGAGAAACTGAATTACGGGAAGCCAAGTAGTAAGCATCATAGCACTAGGAACACTCCTAGTCCATAGTCCATAGTCCATAGTCCATAGTCCATAGTCCATAGTCATAGCGTATAATAAATTTTCTCTAGTCGTCATCATTTATATAAGTTCCAGGTAATACATTAATCTTGACATACCAGAGGTTTTGCGGACTTGGCGAACAAAGTAGTCCAGATTTGCTTCTGTGTTGCGGCATCCAAATTCAGCCACCAATCAACACAGGCCTTGTGCCTCCAATATGCGTTTGCTGCCGCAGCAGCATCGTTCAGTTTCTCTTTCAATTTCAGTTTGATTCCTCTTTTCTTCCCACTATTGGGATTGGTGTTCAACCAAGCTAGTCTCAAGCTTACCTCTAACCTATTTGCGAGGAAGGCTTCCATTGTATAATAGCCTTTGGCTCTGAGCCAGCCCAGTTCAACCCAATTCGACCCCAGATCACTCTCTTCCCCTCTCAAGAATTCCCCGTTCGATAACGCATCCATAGTCTCCACGAAACGATCCACGTTGGTCAGAAATTCCTCGGCCATGAGGACCGAATCGAGGGAATTGACGGAGGAAGAGCAACCTTGAGTCGTTTCTCCTTGTGTAGAACCAAAGAGCCGAGCGGAGTCGAAAATCGACCGCTCAGAGGCGTTGGACTCGGCAGCCCTGGAGATTAAGCCGCGAGATTTTTTGAAGCAGAGAGTGGGGAGATCGAGGGAAGGGAGGTCTGGGAGGATGATGAAAGAGCCGCGGCCTTTGGTGCGGATATAGCCGAGCATCTGGAGCAGAATTTGAACGAACTTGGGATCGACGAAGGTCAGGTGAGAGAGGCGCTGGTGGAGGCTGAGAGAAGAGAACCATCTGAGGATCGCGGACCTAGGATTACTGGGTATAGAAGAATAAGAAGAAGAATGGGAGTGATAGAGAGAGATGTGAGACGTGAGAGAATCGATAAGCTGTTTCTGAGCCATGGACGAACCAGAGGAGAATTTGGTTGGGAGATGGGCGTTTCTCCATACAAAGAAAAATGGTTAGAGCTCAAAGTTGCGGAAGAAAGCGACTTCCGGAGAGCTGCGAACGGCTAATAACTTCCGGTAATAGAAACCGGTCTGATTCAAAATATAATTTTATCTTAAATGGGCCTTTAAGATTAGGCCCCATTGTTACTGGGCATTGTCACTCTCTCACTCGATCGTGTCGTGTTTATTCTTCTCTTGGAGTAGACGTGAAATGACGTAAACAAAAAAAAAAGTTTAAATGTGTGGTCGGATCGGATGGGAATACAAGCTTTGCTTAGTGCTTATGAGAGAGTAAAATAAGGAACTTGTTGGCCACGAGTTTCTTCTATATAAATCCTTTTCTTTCTTTTACGCTGCCAGCCTACCTGCCGCACCCTCTGGGTCAACAGTCACTTCACGTGTGTGTCTCTATAACTATAACCATACAACTTCTTTATATACTGTAGATTATGTTTATATAATAAAACGTGACGGTCAACTGCCTAGCTAGCTAGGAAATATATCAGTCACGTTCGAAATTTTTTTTTTTTTTTTTTTTTTTCGGGGGGGAACTTTATAATTAAATTAGTATTGCTTGTCGGGCTTCTCATAACCTTCCTTCAGACTCTAGCTAGCTCATCAATTAAATTAACAAACAAAAACAAATCCAAGCCAAGTAGTAGTGATCTTCAATCCAGCTCATTCTCATCTACTAATTCACGTGCCATCCAAATTGAAGGATGCATCTAGATCTATATAAAAACACCCAGAGAGTAGAGACTCGTGTAATTAATATACCATCAACCGATATTTCACCTTCACCATGGTGGCTAACAACGTCAAACTGATCATCCTCCTCGTATCACTCTCCCTGCTTCCTCACATCATCTTCTCTGCAACCTCCACGTCTGCAAAAGACTACGACACGAAGGCCTACGTGGACTCGTGGTGCCGGACAACCTTATACCGGAAACTGTGCGTCCGGTCGATGTCTCGTTATGTACATTCACGGGCGATGCAAAACCCACGGGACCTGGCACGATTCGCTCTCAAAGCGAGCCTATACCGAGCCAAGTACACAAAGGCGTTCTTGTTAAAAGAGGTGAAGAGCCTTGAGACGACGTTGAGGCCTCGATACCACGCCTTGGTTCACGACTGCTTGACCCAGATGAGAGACAGCGTGAACCAGCTGAGCCTAGCCATAGCGGAGCTGGACAGGGTGAGCAGGAGAGGCGGAAAGAGCCAGGGAGATCTGGACTGGCACATAAACAACCTGCAGACGTGGACAAGCACAGCTCTGACAGACGCCGAGACTTGCGTGAGCCAGTTCCCGGGCCGGAGGATGAGCAAATTGAAGGCTACGATCAAAGGAAAGGTGAAGAATGTGGAGGAAACCACTAGCAATGCCCTCGCCTTCATCCACCACTACGCTGCTGCTAGATACAGAGCCAGACGCCCCTGACCCTACTTGTGTTCTTTGGTCATCTTAATTAATTTGTATTTTGTTACTTGTTGACACCGTAATTACAGTTACACGGATGGACTCTGTTTGAATCAACAAAACATATGTATGTGTGCAACTGTTAACTAATTGTGTAAATCCAACAGTTCAAATGATTTTATCATTTCATAATAATTAAGTAAGACCTTAAGAGAAAGCAAACAACCATTTTGATAGGTTATAGTAGTTATATTTGAATAAGAAAATAAAGCCCGTCTAGCTCAGTTGGTAGAGCGCAAGGCTCTTAACCTTGTGGTCGTGGGTTCGAGCCCCACGGTGGGCGATTATTTTTATTTTTTGGTTTTGCTAAGAAAATAAACGTAGCAAGAGCTTTTACATATCTTTCCATGGATGCGTTACGTAAAGTTTGGACTTTGGATTTCTTTTGAAGTCGTAGAAAAGTTGCTTTTGTTGAATGGAATTAAAATTGCATTAGGCACAATGTATAGCATATGAACAAAAATGGGCCAGTAATAATGTAAAGCCCATGTAAATGCGGAATATAAGCGTAACGCCTAAAAAAGCCCCATTAAGTGAAATTAGGGTTTGTCTTTGTCATCAGTTGTCACCGGCAGTCAGTGAGGAGGAGAAAGAAAGAAAGAAAGAGGGAGGGAGACTGAGAAAGTAGAGCACAAAATGGGGCGTATGCATTCTGGAGGGTTTGTGATTCTTCTTCCTTTTCAGCTACGTTAATCGGTAATTGCGAAATGTAATTGTTCCTCTTGGTAATTGTAGAAAGGGTATTTCAGCTTCTGCGTTGCCATACAAGAGATCGCCTCCGAGCTGGCTCAAGACTACCTCTCAGGACGTAAGATGAGATCCTTTTATCTTGTTTTAGTTTTATTTATATACCTCTCTGGTCAAGTAGTAGCTAGCTTGGTTGAATTGAATCGGGTCCCTTTTGTGGCATTAGGTTGATGAATCAATCTGCAAATTCGCGAAAAAGGGATTGACCCCTTCACAGATTGGTGTTATTCTCCGTGACTCTCACGGGATTCCCCAGGTCAAGAGTGTCACAGGGAACAAGATCCTGAGGATACTCAAAGCCCATGGTGTGTGTGTGTGTGTTTTTTCACTACTAGGTCCATTTTGTCTTGTCGTCTGATAGATTAACATAATTGGTTGCTTGTCTCAAGGCCTTGCTCCGGAGATCCCAGAGGATCTGTACCACCTGATTAAGAAGGCTGTGGCGATCCGTAAGCACCTGGAAAGAAACAGGAAGGACAAGGATTCCAAGTTTAGGCTCATCTTGGTCGAGAGCAGGATTCACCGCCTCGCTCGCTATTACAAGAAGACCAAGAAGCTCCCTCCCGTCTGGAAGTAGTGAGTCCTCTTTCCATCTCTCATCAGACTTGCTTTGTTTTTTACAACTGATATCTCTATGCTTAACACTGACTTGTGGCATTTACACTCTTCCTCTGCAGTGAATCCACAACCGCTAGCACCCTTGTGGCTTAAGCCGGACTAGGTTCAGCTTTTTGGTTTCTGCAAGTCTCTTGTTGCTTCCCTTTTTGTTTTGATGTCTGATTGAATTCTCAAGTTTACTCTTTTCTTGCCTCTCCCTTTGAATCTTATCTTATGCTCCAAATCATATCACTGTTGAATCCTTCCTACATCTTATTCTCTTTTAAGCCATTAGCATACCATTACAGTGATTGAAAGCAAGTTGTTGTTGTAGGAGATTCTGAACGAAATGGTTAGTGGTAGTTGCCGCAAGTTTCACACAAGAAAGAATGTAATCTCGAATTTATGGTTCTTGTGCAAGTATAAATCGTTTGAGTTGAAACATATACGGAAAAGAGAGAGAGAGAGAGAGAGAGAGAGAGCAGAGGCTAAAGGAGCAGCAAGTGTTAAGTAAAAGTGAGAAACAATGGCAAGAATCTCGAATCAAAAAAAAAAAAGAAAGAGAGAGGCTCACACAGGTGCAAGACTCACAGGGCCAACCAATCAGCTAGAAGCTTTCTTGCCGCCATTGTAGTAACCCAAATACCATCTGGCAAACTTCTTAAGACCCGTCTGGAGATCGGTGGTTGGTTTGTAACCGAGCTCTCTCTGCGCGGAACTGATATTGGCATGAGTGAACTGCACATCGCCGTTCCTGGGCAACTTCATAATGTTCCTCTTGGCCTTCACCTTCACAAGTCTTTCAAGAATGGTGACCAGATCAGAAACCGGAACCGGCGATGTGTTGCCCAGATTGAACACCCTTAGCTGAGCCGCACCGCGCTTCTTTCCACCACTCCCCGTGCTCTTCTCGGCCGTGTCCAGAGCCCCCAAACATCCCTTGACAATGTCGTCAATGTAGGTGAAGTCCCTAGCCACAGTGCCATGGTTGGCGCCTTCAAAGATGGAAATGGCTTTCCCTTTGAGAATGTCTCTGGTGAAGAAGAAGTAGGCCATGTCCGGTCTTCCCCAGGGGCCGTAGACGGTGAAAAACCTCAAACCGGTGAGAGAGAGGCCGTAGATGTGGTTGTAAGTGTGAGCAATCTCCTCGCCGGCTTTCTTAGTAGCGGCATAGAGACTAGCTGGTTGGTCTGTTCTGTCCTTCTCCGAGAAAGGGACTCTGGTGTTCAACCCGTAGACGGAGCTAGAGGAAGCCCAGACGATTGCCGGCTGTGGATTGGCCGATTTACAAACCTCAAGGAGATTGACGAAGCCGGCGATGTTGCTGTGAACGTAGGAGCTTGGGTTTTCCATGGCGTACCTGACCCCTGCCTGAGCGGCCAAATGCATAACGTGTGTGAAAGGGACGACCTCGAAGAGCTTCTTGAGGAGCGCGGCGTCGTTGATGTCTCCTTCGACCACGAAGACACCGCTCCGCTCGAGAAGGGCTTGCCTCGCTCTCTTGAGAGACGGATCGTAGTAATCGTTGAAGTTGTCGAGACCCAGGACGCCGTCTCCGCGCCTTTTCAGGGCGGCCGAGACATGGGTGCCGACGAATCCGGCGGCTCCGGTAACGAGAACGGAGACGCCGTGGCGGGTGCGGACGCGGGCGGAGGATCTGACACGTTTCTCCCAGGCGGGGCCACCCCAGGAGTAGGTGCGGAGGGAGCGGCGAGAGGGATCGGAGGAGACGGGGTTGGAAGAGGGGGATCGGTAGAAGAAGATGAAGATCAAGCCGAGGAAGACGAGGGACCAGAAGGCGAGCTTCGCGACGGAGGATTGCCACCGGGTGCGGTGGAAGTAGGGAGATTTATCCATCTTGAACTTGCCGGGGGTTGAAGGAATATCATCGAGATGCGACATTGGCTTCGTCCAGATTCACAATCAAAAATATTTACCACCTCTAGATCTCAGCTTGCTTATTGCGATAATGGCGTCCCGAGAATCTCCCAGAGATTGGTTTGTTCGGTGAGAGTTTTTAGGCCCTCCGAGTTCAAAGGGAAGATCAAGAATTCCCAAGATTTTGTTTTTTTTCTNCCCAAGATTTTTTTTTTTTTTTTTTTTTGGGGCTTTTTTTTTTTTTTTTTTCTTTCTTTCTCAGAAGAAGAAGAAGAAGGAATGAAGATGGTCAACGAAGGGGAAGAAGAGATGAGGTGATGCTGGAGAGTCAAAGCTACTCTCCCATTTCTCCTAACTACAACAAATTCGTTTCAGAGGTTTTTGTTTGCTTTCTTGTTACTTTCACTCATTCTTCATTACTAGTTATCTTCTTTATTTAGCAAGATTATTAATTTTGGCTTTATATTCAAAATTATCATTAGTGTGGGAGATGGATTTTTAGGCCGTTGCTATATAAGTTTAATCTTCTTAATTATGCAACAGTGTCAAAATCTAAAATATTTTATTCATCAAATTCGATGCACTAATAATATCCATATACAAATGTACAAAACAAGTTACGCACACAAATACATGTTTAGGTGCAGCCCAAGATCGTCACGTGGAACTCCCAACGGTGGATAGTAAAATTTAATAATTACACTGACTTAGTATACTAGTAATAACTTAATGCCAAGGGTTCAAGAGCAAAGAGTAATCTTTTACTTCTCCTCAAGTGCCAAACCCACAACATTTGCAATTCCTTCCAAGAAAATCAAACCAATGGTAACTTCAACACAAGTCTGGGTTTGGATACACATTCAATCATTCCAATATATATTACCTTTTTAGAATTGTAAGAGACTATGGATGAAAGTGCTCTAAATTCATTTATTCTCAAACACATGCCGGTTCATTCCATTTAGAATGTTAATTGCTACTCTTTCTAGTCAGTTTAATTAACCGGGGAAGAAAAATATTGTAAGAAACCGAATGTTTTAAATTCCAATGTTTTTAGCATTTGGAGGTTTGTGTAATATATATGTACGTTTGGATCAAGTGAGGCGTGGTACTTTTGAACATCCAAAAGGAGGCTTATGATCTCTCAAACGTCTATATTTGTAACAAACACATACTTTTTTTTAATATGCATCTCAACTCAGTCTTGTTCAATTGATAAGTTCACTTCATGACTTTTTCTGAAAAATACTTTATTTCTCTACATTTCACATTTTATTTTCCGGTCTAATAAATTACATGCTGATAATATAGATTTAAGTAATTATATCAATTTTCACATGAGTTTATATTCTAATCAGAGTTAATTAAAGTCCTTATGGTTTTGATCTTCTGGTAAATAAACCTTTCGTCAATTAAATTATAAAGTTTAATACAGCTTTGATTGATTTGTAATATATAGAGGGGATTTTATTCTTCTAATTTCTTCATTGTTTTGGTAGCATTAATCTCGGGGATAGGAAACAGACTAGATTTGTGTATTTTCCCTAAAACATTGGAGTTTATCTAATAACTATATACACTCGAATTAATCATATATATAAGTGATATTATATTCAAACAAGTATTTTCTATGTTCTTGATCGGACATATGCAGGTAAAACTTGGATACGATCAAGCCCTAATCCATATAAAGGAATACAAACAAAATTGTTAATTATTCAACCATGCATATATATATATGAAGAGTTGAAGACACGCATCATTTATCTTAATTATTACAATAATTATAATCAATAGACATACAACCTTCTATCAAATACCTTATTCGAGCATGCATCTAGCTATATTGTAAATCAATATCGGAATGACACCATATATATATGTCTAGTTGAACGAGCTAGTGTATAAGTGCAATTCATCATCTATGAGCAATTAAAACACAAAGATATGTTGAGATATATTAGGACTGGTAATAACAAAGGGAAGAGGGGTCAGACATAGGAGCTCCGATCTGAGAGTGAGGCTGAAGAAGCCTCACCTGCCGTTTCAAGAACTTGGTGTAACGGATGGCTTCATCGAGCATGGAGGCTGTGTCCATCTTTGCACCGCCTGGTACCATCCTCTTCAATATTCGGATCTTCTCGCTTATCCTTTCCCGACGTCGGCGAGCCACTACCGTCTGAGGGTCCTCGCTTACCCTTACGTTACGGCGGTTTGGCTTAGGAACAGTGGCTGGATCTATGTCTACGGGCTGCATGGCCGCGATCATGTATTGCATCTCCTTCATCGCATCCATTTCTTCTTCTTCGTCTTCTTCTTCTTCTTCTCCTTCTCCTCCTCCGTGGTCGGAGAAAAGTGTCGGCGGGGACGACTGAAAGTGACTTAGGGTTTCGGGAGGAGGATCTATCATGAGATGAGGATCGTGGATGAGGGGGTGTTCGTGCGTGATGAGATCATTAGGTCTGTTCCAATTCATGAGGAGATGATGAGGCTGAGGCTCCATCATGATTATTGGGGTTATGACTTATCTGTGGATCTACTTTTATGTTTTAATTTGGACAAGAGACTCACTCCCTTCTTTTTATACATACCAATTTCCATTTTCATCTTTTTATAATGATTTCTTGACATATACTATTCTGATTAGCGAGAAATATCATCTCTCTATATATATTTATGTATTTACTGATTTCCTTGACCCCATTAATTAACCTCTTTTCCGTATGTGCCATGTCAGTGTACGAATGCGTATCTGTCGCCTTGTTATGTACATGATTTAACCCCTCATATTTTATATGATTGAATAGAAGATATTATGCAGGTAAAATGTGCTTGAATTAAATCAAAATATTTTTTTTTGAAATGGTTTGTCTGAAAACTACTGGTGTTATTACATCACATTGTGTTTCAGTTCCCACGGTAAACAACTTTCAAACTGGTTCAAATGTGATCCGTGGTTATGCATGCAAGTTTTTCCAAGGTTAATACTTGCTTCATTGAGGTTTCACTAAGATTCAAACTTCCTTTAGATCCTGAGTTTAATTCATATTGTGTTTATGGAGCTTTAAGTGGTTTCTTCAATACTGCGGACTAAATTAATGAATTTGCATTAGGGGTTAACTTTGTTTGCTATCGCCAAAAATAGTAAAGTATAAAGGAACAGTGACCCAATATCTAAAACCACTACCAACTAAAAATCTTTACTATGCAGAATAAAAATTAGAAAATGCCTTTATACAGTTTCAGATCAATTAAAAAGAAAGAATGTTTTCCAAAAATCAAACATATGGCTTTTTGTATACATTAGTGTAGTTAGGATAAAAACTAATTGTACATAAATATCATTATAAAAGTTTATTCTAGTTTAAATTTATAGATATCATTTTCATAAATTAATTCTTAGGTTTTGTTGATAACTGTTAATTTCTTTAACTAGTTCTTACATAAAATATCATTTTAAAGTAATTTCCTAGATCGAATTAGTTAATATGTTGTCTCAAATTAAGAGTTCAACTCATAAATTGCCAAATATCCCCGTGCATGACACATGTGATTTGGCAAAGGAAATTAAGGAAAATGTAACCAGATCATTAAAGTTAAGTTTTGGAGCAAATATAAATATATTTCCGTTTAAAGACTGAATATATATCTACCTTTTTTGTAAACTTATTTCATGGACTAATATGTGCTTGTTTATATAAACCTTGTTATAACCATTTAAATTTGTATACGTACGTACGGAGCAATACAAGAAACACATATAAAGCAAAATCCTATAGACCACAAAAGATAGAAGAAACAGTGTGTGGTCAAAATCATGGTTACTCAAAAAGCAAGATCAAGAACAAGGGATTTAATTTAGGGTTTTTCCTAAGGACGAAGAAGGAGAGAGACTTTGCGAGATTAGGGCAAAAAGGAGCATTGCACTTTAGTGTGGATATCATTGCCATATGGAAGCATAAGTCGCTCTTGTAATAGTTACTCAACACATGTCTCCATTTTTAGTGCTCATTATCTGACCTAATTTACTCGTCTCACCTTCTCTCTCTCTCTCCTCTTTTGACAACTCCTATACACCAAAATAGGCAATTAAACATCATTGTTCTTTCGTTTCTTGTCTTTCTTCTAAATTACACGGTTTCTTCCACCATTTCCTGTAAGCCCTTTCAACGGTCTTGATTAGATCTTAAGGAAATATGAGCTGGATACGAAAATTGACTTGTTCAACGTCTTCTCTTCTTTATGATATATATGGTGTCGATTTCTAGTTCTAAGTTGTTTTATTTGACGATTTACGGGATATATATCTAATATCTCTCCCCCATAACTCATTACACGGAGTGGGGACGGCTTCCTCGACATTAAGGTATTGTCGATGATTTAAATTCCTAATTGGATAAGTAAACCTATAATCACCACTAAAAACTATTATTAATCGGATTTAAGATGCGTGTACACAGTGGCGGAGCCACATTGATTGAGATGCCCCAATGAAAAAAAAAAAAATTAGTGTAATTTTCAAAGATAAATATTATTGCCTCCATATCAAATAGTCCGTAGTACTATATTTGCCCCCACTAATTTGTTTCCTTTGTTCAAATATTTAATTCCTCAATTTTTTTCTACATAAATTAATTTTATTTATCCAAATTTGATACTCAAATAAATCTACCTACCTTTTCTTCTATTCAAATCATATCATTTATAGATTTTTAATCGATAAATATATACACAAACTATATATAATATTACCATATCTAAAAAAGTTAACATATACTAACACATTTTCTTTTCTGTATAATTGTATGCAAAACTTACAAATTTTTAGCTCTAAGTTTTCCAAACGAATTATCAAATTACATTTGTGAAATCATTTTTTAGTAGAACTAATTATTTTTGTAAACTACTTGGTAATAATTTCACAAAATAATTGAAAATGCTTTGAAATATGTGCATGGTTAATAACTCATCAAAATAAACAAATAAAAATAAAACTTTGTGTCTTTTTGTAAAATTTTGATATTAGTTCTCTAGAAATATATTTTTAAAGCAAAACAAAATATGCAATGTATCTTAATTATTTTATTTATATTTAAATATTGAATCATATTATAATTTTAAATTTTAATTAAATTTGCTCCCAGTGAAATTTATTTTTGGCTCCGCCACTGCGTGTACATGTCGTTATCCACAAGAAATTCTATATTTACGTTCACTAGAAAGGTATAAACTGAAATCGATGAACCTGTAAAGAAAATTAAGAATTCAAATGGAGAAAGCGCACCTCTTCTTTTCACATTGCCGGCTTACTTAATGTGTTTGAAGACAAGAATTAACCGGTTTTATGTAGTGTTCATACTTGTTATGAACTCATCAACTACTACGTAATATGCAACATCGATTAATTAAAAAGCTCTTTAGTTACTTCTGTCCTTTTTCTTAGAAGTGCATGGAGTAATAATATCTACACATATATAACACTTGACATTGTAGTAGTTATTTCTTACAAAGAGAGGATGTATAATGCTATCATCCAACTACGTCATGAGTCATGACGGAAAGATGACGTTGTTTTGTCATCATTTTTTGGGTTAAAATGCGAAATTCAATTAATCAAAAAAGACACCATTAGAAAGGCAACTCAAATTTTCAGAAAGCAAAGCAAAGCAACTAAGCTTCCCATGGAAGAAAAGAAAACAGAGCACTTGCAAAAAGTGAAAAGTGAAAAGAAGCAGCATCCATCTCCCACAAGTTGTTGCAACCATCACAGTGCTTACAATCTGAGGATTTGAAGAGCGAATATGTAAAGGTAGTACATGACTGAACGTGATATCGATTTATGGTTGCATTCCTTTGCAAAATTCATGCATGTATCAGACACCAGTTGCCAAAGAATGAGAGTGAAGCGTTGTTTAGTCTGCAGAGCAATGTAGTACATGGGTAATGAAGGAATGTGATATGGGTTTATTGATGTAAAATGTGATCTGCTTGTTTTCATTCTCAGCATTGAACTGTGGATGCGTTCCAACACATTGTAACATTTTCATAGTCACAAATTGATCCATAGTCACACATCCTAATTGCTAAGCACTTGATACTATAGTACTTGTAAAATATTATTTTGCCATACAAAGCCTAGTTGATACAAATACAATTTGATCTGATAGAACTTGGGGGAAAAAAAAGGCGATGATAAGCTTGATACATGTGGAGAATCAAACATGAAACGAGTAAGATCCTAAATTACAAACTAAACATCTTTCAACATGCGACATCGCGTCACAATCTTCCTGAACTCATCCAAGCTTACCTGAAACCCAAAATTGAACAATGTTGTTTTTTTAGCATTGATTAATGGTCCAATGAATAAGCAAGAGCACCCACCTTTCCGGCCTTGTCCATGTCAAAGCAGCGAACCATGTCTTGTAATTCCTCCTCAGTCCATGTGAAATCATGCAACCTCGCCATTTTTGCCACATCCCTCAGTGTAATGAAGCCTTTTCCAGCTTCTGCCAACAGAGTTTAGAAGGCATTCAATCTCGAAAGCTAGCGAGCGAGGGTGCTCTTGCTATATCTATATAATATATAATATGTATTACCATCAAACTGATAGAAGTATATGAGCAATTCATCCTCTGTAATCTGCGTCTTGCTCATCAACTCCTACATATCAATGCACACACTTTGGAAAAACAGCACTCATTCCTGACTGATATCATAATAGCAAGTAATGAAACAAACCGGTTTTTTCTTCTTCCAAGTTGATGCTTCTTGATCGTTTCTCATTCTCATTCTCTTGCTACTACAAGTACCAGAGCCGCCTGCTACAGAGTCCTGTAGGGAAAGCGCTATTGCCTGCATTGCACTTGTCAAAATCTAAGAGTTTTCAAGTCAGCCGATCTAAGAGTCACTGTTTTCCCGATACGTACCTTGTGTAAGTCATCATCATCATCATCCTCATCCTCATCCTCATCTTCATCCTCATCCTCTCCAGGGGATAACACTGTTCTCTTTGATGCCGAGCTCTTGATCTTCTGCTCCAGTAACAGTCTCAAAGATCATATCCCACAACGATTGATTTTCACATTACACAAAACTAGTAATCTATATATCAAACTACAAAACTGAAATTTGAAATATTACCTTTCTTTTACGAGTTGAATTCCCCAGAAAATCCTCTTCTTCGTCTTCGTCTTCGTCTTCGTCATCGGCCTCTCCGGGTCTATAATCATCCTCCTCTTCTCCGGATTTCCGTTTTCCACTTCCCACAAGAGCCTTGGCGGCATTGGCGATGCCCAGAGCTTCCAATCTGGCTTTGTTCTCAGCGATCCTTGAAAACCTCTGCTTCTCATACTCCGACATCTTACCCTTTGCTTCCTCGCCGGAACTAGAGCTCTCTCCTCCATCGGATTCTCCGCTGCTCGCCATTTTCGGTCCCTTAGGGATTCGCTCTTTCTTCCACTTCCCCCTGATTTTGCCGCTTCACGTCGCTACTCCTTCGACTTGGGCTCATTGTTGACATATAAATTAAGCCCAAATATATGGGCTTTCATTGATTGTTCTTCTAGGTGAGAATGAATTCAGAAACATATATTTATCTCTATCTAATCTAATGTTTGAATTAAAAAAAAAAATAAGAGATAAAAACTGTTTGGATATACAAAAATAAGAGAGAAAAACTATTTGGATACAATGTTAATAACTTTTAACAAACCGATAAATAGTTTAATCAAACCAGAAATCAAATCTATTAATTGATCGGGTCAAAAACTTAAAACAAACTGATAGATAGTTCAGTTAAATCAAAAATCGAATATGTTAATTTATCGGATCAGATACCAAAATAAAATTAAACTGAAAATACAAAAAGTAACCCCTTAATCTATCTTTTTTTATGTTTTTACCCTTTAACCGCACAATATGCAAATAGACATATTACTGGTTTTGTTTCCTAAAATATAGATATTTAAACTTAAAATAAAGCAATTCTTAAAAATACTACCACAAAAATAAGTTTATAATCCAAAAATATCATATATATATATATATATATATATATATATTTGTGCTGATTTTTAGAATATAAGGCAGTTGTCAATTTTTTGTTTCTCCTACATCTCAGCAAAATGACTTTTATATGACATACAAACAGAACCGTTCTGAAGCCAAGCAAAGCAAGCTGCTGGGCAAATATCGGTATCTGTGATTTGATTTATCTTGAATTATTGTAATGTTTTATGTTTGTTTTCTTCCAGACCATTACGAACATCTATATTTTTCAGGCAACCAAACCCAAAACGTACTTAAAAGATAAGTTGGGACTTGGGAGGCCTAATACAGTAATGCGATCCATGCAAAAGAAGAAAGTTTCCACCTTTCGTATGAAGGAGAGAGCGCAATGCGAATGGTGTGAAACGTGTGATTGGTAGATAATGGCCTACACCAACTTTCTCTTTTCTCTTTATTATTTTTTTATAAAAAAATTGTTTAATTAATTTTGTCGCCGATATTGTTTGATTAAAAATTAAAACTGTGTCCATCTATAAAAATTGTGGGGATACCGCGTTGTTTCTAAGCTGACTTGACTTGTAAAATGATAAAGCAAGGAAAAAAAAAATAAAGACAAAAAGCGAAACACAGAAAATAAAAGTTAAGAATCAAAACAATTAACTGATTGTCAAGGATAAATAAATAGCTCAACGTGGAAATATGTAATAACTTCAAACAACAGGTAGGTCTGTATTACTATTAATACGTATAGCTTTTTTTTGTTTTTGTTAAAGTACGAAGAACTATTTAGGACATGATTGGTTGTTGTTGTAGTTTTAATTATTTTGCTATAAAAAAAAAGTTGTAGATTTTTTTGTTGTAATTTTAGATTTATTGCTGTAGATTTTATTGCTTTAAAATACTTTATTTATTTAATACGTATTATAATAAATATGTAATATTAAAAAATAAAAAATAGATAAAGAAAACAAAAGAAGAAAAAAGGATATTGAAACAAAAAATAAAGAAAAAAAAGAAAGAGAAAATTTGATTCATAAAAGCCAAAATATTTTTATATTTAAAATTATTGCTATAAATTTTAAAAAATTTAAAAATAGAATCAAACCTTGATTAGTTTAACATTAATTCTCTAGAAAAAAATATAGTTATGCAAAGTACCCCAGAACACTTATCAATCATTCCCTTAAACTATTAGTTATATATAGAGACAAACATAAAGATGGAGAAAGAGAACTATACTTAATCTTCTTCTCTATATGATCTAGGAATTCTATGATCTAAATAATTAATGACTCCTGTGAACAAAAAAAAATAAAAATTAATGACTCCATTAAGAATATAATACGTTGAATATTAATTCGAGTAGAGTTTGTTCATTAAACTAGACTAACTAAAAAATAAATGGATTACTTGAGAATTGAGAGTTGAGAGTTGAGAGTTGAGAGGTTGAAGAGAAGATATGGTGGGCAAGCTTGGCATCTACAAAAGGTAAGATAGAGACTGAGAGAGTGAAAATTGAATCAAAAGCTTGTCTCGTTAAATTAAAAAAACACAAGTCAGAAAAGAATTTTGCAATAAAAAAATGTATATTCAACTTTTGTTATACACACAAAAACACACCCATCAATTATGTACAACCTTTTGTTAGCAAGCCACGCACATCTCACAATATTAATTTATAATTACCTATATACTCTTCTTTTTGTCAAACTAAATGTTTCCAAATTTACATGTATCAAAGCACATTTTTAGTGGTAAAGTTATCTATTCAGATTTTCAATCATTCTAATTAGATTTTGTATTCTACTGGCTTTAGTTAATATAATTAGATAAACAACTTATACAGAAAGTCAGAAATTAAAACATTTATGTTTGCATAAGAACAGAATAAACGAAAGAAAACGGCTGAAAATATTACTTTCATGAGAAAATATATTTGTGTAGGTAAATTTACTTAGCAAAAATAGTATTCCTTTTGAGTACTCGCTGTGGTGGTATATACTCTATCTGTTTCACAATATAAGGGATTTTAAAGTTTTTTTTGTTTCATATTATAAGGGGTTTTCAATTTTCTATACAAAATTAAATGTGTTTTTGTTGCTTTTTACTTTTTGAATATTGCAGATTATTTTTTCATTGGTTGATCTGTTTTGGAATTGATGATAAAATATTTTTTATTTTTAAAAATATAAAAATTAAATATATTTTTAATCTGTGTGCAAAAACCTTAAATCCTTTATATTGTGAAATAGAGGAAGTATAAACAGTATAACATTCCTTATATCACATTCTTTTGGCCGGGTTATATGCAATATTCTTTTGTGGTATAAATTACTTCGGACTTGGAATGATCGACAACCAAAGTTTATTTGAATACTCGTAGCCATCTGATAATATCTGAACCAAACCGATACGAACGGATTATACGAATGACTCGAATTATAAGTAACTTTTAAAAAATATATTTTTAATAGTTTTTGGATATATTACATTTTTTGATTTTTTGAATTTTCGGATATTTTTCTGGTTTTCGTTAATATGTTTCGAGATTTTGGATATATTTTTGAGTTTTTTAATATATATTTTAGGTTTTTGGGTAATAAATATCCAAAATACCTGAACCATGAATTGTTTTGGATAATATTTGGTTTCATAGACCTAAACTCGAAAATGCCGATCTGATATCGAACCAAAACTCTATAAAACCTGTATCATAAATATAGACTTTATATATTCGATAAACCCGGATTCAAACGGTTCCAGACCCGAACACCTGAAGTCCATGGCGGCCTAGTAAGATGGAAAACAAATTTTAGTTAAAGTCTGATCATAGTAACAAAATCAAAAGCTCCCTAACTCCTAGGAGAGTCTTCTTCGAGACAAAAGTAGTTTGCTGTGTCTACTCAAGGATAAAAGAAAACATATAACTCAATTAATTGAAGGACAACCAAACATAAAAGCTGCGTATTTTATCATCAGTATACTTTTCATAAGCAATGAACCGCCAATTATTATATTTTTCTTAATAATATTTCACACAAATTGTTCTTTCAAAGTGAAAGATCAAACACGAAAGAAAAAAAGAATAGAAAGGTCGATAGCCTTTTAATTTTCATATCCCTCCCATATCAATTAACTATACTTTTTTGTATTGAACTGAGCAAATCGGATATCCGCAAATATTCGTTAATTTTTAAAAATATTAACAAAGCAAATCACAAAATTAGATATCCAATATAAACATAAACACTTACTTGATATTTTTTCCATTATATCCGTTTAGGTGCTAGTTTTTTTTTTTGTTAAATTTTTTTTTTAACCAGGTATCCAGGTTCTACCACTGGCGGTCCCGACTAGCACCGTATTAGACATTAATCGCCTTCAAATGTGGTCCTGGTGTGGGGTGCACCCCGCAGATAGAGCCTCCCTCTGGGTATTCACATGAGCCAAAGTCCATAACCGCGTGGCCCCAACAAAGTGTTTATTTGCTAGTTTAAGTTGTGTTGTTGAAAGATATTATTAGAATCTACTTGAAAACTGAAAATTTCAGAATTATATAATATTATCCGTCTAATAATGATTTTATAATACTTTTTCCATTCTTTTATAGTTGATATTTTAAGAAAATGTATCTGCAATTATTTAGATGTATTAAATTCAAAATATATTCAGATACATCATTTTTAACAAACTAGAATAATGAATGTAAAGTGGTCATAATGAGTGATTCGATCCTAGTGAGTGATATACATCAATGATCATAAATGTGGTAATTCGTTTTCACCGACTTTTAATATCTTTGCGAGGAGAAGAGAACTCTGTCGAGAGCGGTCAACATTTAACTTGGTGCCCCGATGTGATGATGACCACCTAGTCTAAGTGCTAAGTGGAGCCGAGCGCGCGTGACCATGGCCTCGTTGTGTTCTTCCACGTTGGCATGTTACCCCAATGGTTGACAAAAACTGACCGTTGATCATCTCTCACAGGGAAACGACACATGTGGTATCTGCCGTACACGTGTATGTTGTTGACCGATCAGGACCCTTCTTCTGCTCCAGGACATGGCTTATCTGTCAACTATTCAATCAACCAACATTTATCGCACAAGAGACAATAACTTGGGGCTTATTGTCGTTTCTCACAACAACAAAATTTTACAATCCTCATCTTTCTTCATCCTCCTAATCAAATCTTTATATTTAGGTTTGTAAAATTGGAGTGTTTGATGACTAAAACCAAAAATGTAAACGAAAGAGTAAAGAAAATTTGTGCATTTCGTTTGTTTTGGATTTTTATATACTCCTAATTTACAGGAGAGAAATGCAATTAATGTGTAAAGCAAAATGGCCGCATTTATGTAATGCGTATGGACCATTTAAAAGCAAAAGCAATCCTTTGTTTCGTCGGAGATAAAAAGTTAGAAACGGCGCAAACAAAAATGTATTGTGGACCATTTGAATTAAAATAGTGTATATTACTACAATACAAAGACCCATGTGACATCATGGAGACATATGTTTATAAATAAAAAAAGAGACCCTCGCAAAGACACAAACCACAACAAACTCTAAGCATTATATAATCATATAATCACAATAATGAGCATTGAGTAGTAGCTTTCTGCCTTGCATCAAAATCTCACCTACCTATTTTTAATCACTCTGTAACCACAAATATAAAAATAAAGTTTTAAAATTTGAGCTAACCAGGCATTTCTATAATTAAATTTTAAATTTCGCAATGGACATCAATGTAGTCGACAAAATCTCTACAAACAATATTGGATTTAATATATACAGTAATAAGTGTTTGATAAACACAGAGTTAATTATTTATTAAAATCCACCGCACTGAGCAAAAAGTAGAATGGGAAAACTAAAAATTATAAAAATATGTCATTTTAGATAATAATTTAAATTAGAATTTCTGTAATAATAATAAGAAGAAGAAAAAAGAAAAAGAAAAAGAGAAGCAAGGTGGGGTGAAACGCCGGCGAGAGTCAGGAGCGACGACATCTCCAGGCGGAAACTCCGACGAGTTCTCTCCTCTGCCAGCAAAGAAGAAGAGAGTTATGTTTCTTCTCAACGTGAAAGCCTCTGACCGGAGTACGCTGAACCAAACACTCGGCCTGAGACTCCGTGAAGTTACTATGCGTCACCGGCGAGAACCCCATCTGCAGGAACATGGCTTGCCACGTCATCATGGGCCTCTCGCTCGGACGGATACGATCCAAAACGAGCTTCTCAATCTGCGGCTGTATGAGAAACCTCTCGATCTTCTGCATTGCGTCGAGGTTGGCGTTGACGGCGTCGAGGGATTCGAGGAGAGCGGCGTGGGAGTGGAGCGAGTGGAGGAGCTGTTGCGGGAAGGGCAGATCCGTCCTCTCGCAACCTCTGTCGGAGCAGACGATGATGGTGGGAGAGAGATGCTTCACGAAACGGAGGACCAGCGGGAGGTACGAAGGCATGGTGGAGAAGGACGCGGCGGAGAGATTAACGGCGACGGCTTCTTTGTCGGAGAAGTTAGGCCAGGAGATAGAGCCGAGGAGGTCCAAGCTCATAACTTGGATGTCGAGAGAGATGTTGATCTCGGAGGCGAAGTGCTTGAGGTTGTCCTGAGTGAAGCCGAGCTCGAGCTGGTCGTGGGTGGCCGGAGAAGCGAAGACGGTGATTTTGAGGGAGAGGGGAGGACTATTGCTGCTGTTGGTGCTGCTGTCGCGGAGAACGAGCTCCTGCATGAGGGAGGCCCATTGGCCGCCGTAGCCGATGTCGAAGTCGATGATGTGGAGGCGGTGGAAGCCCTGGAAGGACTCGAGGAGGGCTTGGTTGGAGGTGAAGTTGGCGAACTGGAGGACGGGAGAGATCTCGGAGAAGGATTTGTAGGCGGCGATCTTGAAGATGAGAGAGTAAGGGTTTAGGGTTTGGGAGGCGTTGAGGAGGAGGAGCTTGTGGAGAGCCTCTTTGAAGTAGAAAGCTGCTCTCTCCAAGGGCTTCCCGACGGGGGAAGAGAGCTGTTGATTGAGCCGCGCCAATATCTCCTGCGCCACACACGTGTCGCCGCCGCTCTCTATCGCCTCCGCCGCTTTCAGCAGCTGCTCGGTCATCATCCCCTGATCCGAATATCCCGCGTTGAGCCGCTTTGCCGGAGGAGGTGTCGCCGGGTAGAAGACGGCCGGGTGGTGAGTGAAATGAGTCTGGCTTTGGTTGATTAGGAGTGGGGGAAGAAGAAGCGGCGGGTCTAAGCCGAATCCGGCATCAACGACTCCGAAGCCGTAATCGGAATGGTGGAAAGCGGGAGATGATGAGGTCTGGAGAATGTCGTTCAATTGGAGAGAGGGGTCTTGAGAGTCGCCCATGATGAGCCTGAGGATGCTTTGCTCATGCTCGTGCTCCTGGGTAGGCACTTGCTCCCAGTCCCCCAATCCCATATGCCCGCATTGCTCATCGGTGGTGGCATCGCCGGAGATGGCAGTGGAGGTGCTGCCGCCTCCGACGGCGCTGTTTCCGCCGTGAGAGGAAGACACCGTGGATGAAGAGGTTGTGAGAGGGCTCAGTGCGTCAAGAACAGAGGTGGGCTCCGAAGATTGAACGTCCTCTGCTTCGCCGGCTCTGCTTTTGCGGCGGCTCAAAAGAGGCGACGGTGGTTGGGAGAAGGAAGACGGGATTGGGAAAGTAGAGAAATAAGATATCTCCTTTTCTTGAAACTCTTCAAAGGGTAGGGGCATTGCAGACTTCGAAGCAGAAAACAGATGAGAGATATTATCTTGTCTCGTCTTCTTCTTCTTCAGAGCTGTGAAAGAAACTCTGTTGGGTATACGGATGGATGCGGATGCGTGCAAGAAATTAAAGTGCCAAAGTGCGCTTCATCTCTCTCTCTCTCTCCCTCCCTCTCCTCTCTCACAAATGTTAAAATGTTACTAATCTCTTTGCTTTCTAATCTATAGCATGTGTCTTCTATCCAACCTCACTCTCTCCACGCGCGTGTTCTTTCATTTAATATATCAAAAATAAAGTTTACTATTTTTGTTGGCTTTCGTGAATTTCATTCTACAAATAGCTCTCGTCTTTCAAGTTTGCCTCAACATTTTTTTGATGAGGAATTTCTTCTCCTCTCTTTTTCTTTCTTTTCTTTTTTCTTTTCCAATCAGTAATGCAAAATAGGAAATTAAAGTAACAGAGTTTAAATATTGATCGGCGGGTTATACATTTTTTTTTTTGGTGGGTGGTCGGGTTATACACTTATAATCATGTGCATAAGTCTGCCATTATTTACCCAAAAAAAAAAGGATATTATTTGGGGTGTTTTCATTTTTAGACCAAAACATTTGGTCAAATGCAAAACTAACCTTTGTTAGTTTTTTTCTTTTTTTGTCCAATTATTTACGAGAATGCCATTACTTTTCTGAGTGGTAAATCACTACTGCGGTCTACCAGATCTGCATAAAGACCAAACACCCCTCATCTTCTACACTTAATTTCGAAAATATCATATCATCAATATTTCCAACCACCATTTTCAACCAATTTGGAGCTCTTAATGCTCCGAAAACTCACTTTTGAGCTAACATTACTCATTCCTTCATCTCACAAACTCTTATTCTTCCATTTTCTCCCCATTTTCATCTCAAAAACTCTATAAGCAAACTCAAATCTTGGGTCTTGGCATTTCCGATGGTTTAGCTTACGGTGACGACCAAAGTTCCTTATTGAAGGCCTAAATCGAAGTTCTTAGCCCTCGAAGAGCCTTTCTCCAGCTGCCAGGTACNATTTTCTCCCCATTTTCATCTCAAAAACTCTATAAGCAAACTCAAATCTTGGATCTTGCCATTTCCGATGGTTTAGCTTACGGTGACGACCAAAGTTCCTTATTGAAGGC
>OVBJ01000512.1:0-52785 GCA_900406535.1 Noccaea bulbosa | reverse complement strand
TATATTTAACTACCTAATTTACATGAGTATGTATGTTTCAATTTTTTTTGTAATATGGTTCATTTTTTGGGTATCATGGATTTGAGCAGGGAAGAGATCAGGAGGCTAAAGGCTCAGAATCCAAGCATGGCTCACAAGGAAGCTTTCAGCTTAGCTGCCAAAAATGTACTTACACTTAATCTAACCTTAAAACTTGAAAAGAAAATCAATAGAGAAAACCCTAATTTACTTTTCATCTCTTAGCTGACCAGCTTAATTGAGAGATCTGCTGATAATATTTTTTTTGTGATTTCAATTTATTTATTTATTTGGGGATGTGAAGTGGGCCCATTTCCCTCCAGTGCAAAACAAGAGAGCTGCTTCAGATCAATGTTCTTGCGAGGAAGATAACAATGCAGTACTAACATGCAATGCTCTTGAGGTAATTTCAGTAACTAGTTAAGTTTTTCTTCAAATTCAGTTATCATGTACTTGATAAATAAACTCCATTACTAGGCCAACAGAAATGTCATTTCCAAAGCAAACCAAATAATAAGCATTTACTAGATCCAAATAGCATCACTCTCAGTAAAAGTTTCAGAACCCTAGCTATTAATTGTAGTTATTAAAAAATCATTTTTATTGATCCTCAACTACTCCAATGTGTAAAATTTATGACCTAAACCTTTTTATAGTATTGAAGCTCACTGCACACAGTTTACTTTTATAGAAACCCATTCAACTAATTAAAGCATTCCAGCTGAATATGTATATTTCAATAAATTTAGCTTGGGTTTTAATTAATTGCTGAAATGTTTGGAATGCAGGACCATGGAGAAAGCAATAATGGGTTCCGAGAGAGAAAGGCTCAAAGGCATTCCATTTGGGGAAAATCTCCATTTGAGTAACAACAGTAATTGGCATAAGAAATGTGTGACGGTGACTATTTTCTTTCTAGGGTTTGATTTTGTTGCTTTAGGGTTTGTGTTGCTGGAGAGAGAGAAGGGAAGAAACTGAAACTTACGTAGGATTTGGGTGTTCGAGGAGAACTTGGGAATGAGCGATTTAATTCTGTAGTTTCGTACTTCTCAACTTTGAACTTAGTTTGAAGAAACACTGACTCTATACCAAATCCTACTTTTTCATTCATGACTACTTATATGCTATGAGTGTTTTAATATTCCATGAATCAGTTTCGTAAGACTCTTTGTTAAGGTATCATTATAACTTTATAAGATACTTCTTGACTTCACTATAATGGTTTTGTACGATGGTAAAACACATACTAGTTTTTAATTTTTTAAGCTATGAATTTTTGAAATTCGCACTTTGATTGATCTTCGACCAGTTACGGTGCTTTAACTGCACACCTACGGACATAAAATTTCGTTTACGTCTATCACCAAATGAAGCCTATGACTTTTTCTAATAGGAAAAGAGCTTCCAAACTCCCCAAGCGGAAGTCACTTTCTAGCATATTACATTTTCAATTTAACCTTATGCAAATGAAAATTCATGATGGAACGCGTAACGCATATATCCCGAAAATAAAGTTGTACTAAAGATGTCAACAAAACACGCGAACCTCTATAGCGTGCAATGAGAATATTAATTAGTTGCACCACACCTAATTCACAAATGACTCGTGCAAAACACAGTGAATAATCTTTACCACACCTAGTCCACCACCATATGTTTCGGGCACTCGATTTTTTATTTATTTATTTACTTATTTTTTTTTTGTTTGACAACAAGGGTACTCAATATCTTTTTTTGACAGCAGGGTACTCGATATCTAAATCCAATAATTATTGGTTTTAACTTTCTTTTTTTTTTTTTTTTTTTTTAAAAAATGTCACTTTAAACACCATATAGTGGAATAGATTGAATTTTAACACTCTCAAACACTCTAGAAATAGAGAATAATACTAAAAAAGACTTTAAGAAAAATGCGTTTGCTATATCTTTTAACCTTTTTCGAACTTTTTTAGCAAACGCATTTTTCTAAAAAAGACTCATGATCATGATCGTTTCGTCGGTGATTGCATTCTTCTATATATATCATCGGTTGGTTCTCAACGGTTTTTAAAAGCCAAGCATAGAATGTCGAAATCCAAACTCCTAAACGAACATCTTATCCACATAAACAAGAAGGAATATTAGTTTATCCTCAATGCCTCATATTTCTTAAGAAAGAAATCTAGATCACACAGTATTGATTATTTCTTTGGTAATTTAAAATAATGCTAGTATTGATTATTAAGGTTTTCTTTCGTAACTTTATAATAAAAAGGATTAGTATCTCTAAATTTTCAAAAGCTAGGTTGGTTTTCAAAATTTGGTTTACTAAATTTCCATCAATTTCCTCATATTTTTCAATAAGCCTAGGACTTCGGGTACCCGTTCAGGTTCGGGTCGGGTTACTTCGAGTTTGGGATATAAATCCCATTTGTTTTTTTTTAATCTTCCGGTTTGAATTCGGGTACCTGAATGATGCATAGTTTATTTAATTTAAATGAATTTTGGTTAAGTCTGCAAAAAATATTTTATTTTAACATAAATAAATAATTTTTTAATTTTTGATATTTTGGAGTATTTAGATTATTTCGGTATAAATTTAACTAATTTGTTCGATGTATTTTTGAAAATTTACCTTTAAAGAAGTGTATTTCTCAAAATTTCTCATTTATGATTGTAATTTTTTAAAATATTTTGTCTATGTTAAATGTCTATATACATTTTTTTAACATTTAATTATATTTCATGTTTTCATGTACTTATTCGGTTTTCAGTTCAAGTTCGGGTTCTTTTTCGGATTTTCAAATGAAGAAGTCTATAAAATACATCTATCTCAGGTTTGGTTCTAGTTCGGTTTTGATTTTTCGAATCGGTTTCGACTCGGTTTTTTTGGGTTTGGTTAAAAATCCCACATTTATTTTTCAAACAATAATAAAAGAAAATATTTCAAACAAAGCAATATGTGCACGTTTTCTCTAACTAATAATAGAGGCAATTTCGTAAAATGAAGACATATTCCCATCGGTGGGTCCGTTTCCACCGGGGCTCAACCACTACCAACCTACGTGCCGGAATACGCAACTTATATAAACACATTATTTGAACGCCTCCCAATAAAAACACGCCACGTCATCTCTCCTTCCCCTGTCATCGACTGGATAACGGCCACCTCGGACGGTGTCGGAGACGTTTCATTTCCCCCCCGACGCTAGTGGCATTTTCGTAGATAAACTCGTAATCGGTGGGGCGTTCCATCGAAGGTTTGTGCTTATATAATAAGTCTACCGCGAGACAAACACTTGATTCTCTCTCTGTCTGTCTTACAATTATTATTCGCCAGAACTAGAAACCAAAACCCAATTTTGATACCTCTTTCCTCAATCCAAAAGTCGAAATAACAAAAACAAAAGCTTTAAGCTTGAAATTTTTGGGTTTTTGATTCTCTTCTTCAATCGAAATTCAGGTAAAGAGAAAAATCCGATCTTTAATCATCATATCACGAATTTGGTCAACTCTGTTTTCCTTGTGTATTCACGATCAATCGAGAATCGATTTGATCATCTACTTATCGTACCTTTGACTACCTTTGGATTAGTATTGTTTCGATAGAATTCAATTGAATATTTGGTATATGTTTATCACTTATGAAGGTTGGAGGAGATGGGCTCTGAAGGACCAAAAGCAATTACAATTCACGTCACTGGCTTCAAGAAATTCTTAGGGGTTTCCGAAAACCCTACTGAGAAGATAGCTAATAGTCTGAAATCGTATGTGGAGAAACGAGGGTTGCCTTCCGGAGTGATTCTTGGTAGCTGCACTGTTCTTGAGACTGCAGGGGAAGGTGCAAAGTCTCAGCTTTATGAGGTTTTGGAGTCGAGCGTTGTTGCCTCTGGTGATAAGAACACTAATGGAACTGTTGTTTGGGTGAGAGACTCTTACTAAATGTTCTTCAGTCTAGTTTTTTTAGTTTCCCCACACTTCAAAACTGATCCTTTCTGTTAAGAGATTGTAAACAAACTAGACTTTTGACTGTAGATGAAGTGTGTGTTTCTTCTTCTATGTTCAGTGATGAGTGTGTCACTGTGTTCTGCTTCTAACTTGTTGTGTTTTGGAGCTAAAAGATTGTTGAGGTCTTAAAAATAAAGTTTAGGTTTTTGAAGAGCTTATAACTTTGAAATGTAAAAAACTTGGGATTTGACTATTTGATGTGCTTCTTCCGATGGTTTAAAGATTTAAAAACCACGCCTTTGCGCTTGATTCTGGTTCTTGTTTAGCTACATCTCGGTGTGAACAGCGGAGCGGCAAAGTTCGCCATTGAAACAAAAGCAGTGAACGAGGCTCATTTCCGTTGTCCTGATCAATTAGGGTGGCAACCACAGGTGAAAAATGGTAGCAGTTGTGTTTGATATTCACTTTGAATAAGATCCAAAAAAAAACACTAATTGAGCCTCTTTTTTTAACGTTTTTCTTTACACAGCGGCTTCCTATAGTTGTTGAAGATGGAAGCATTTTAAAGGCAAAAGAGGTATATACACACACACACACACTTCACCACTAGCTCACGTTTTCTTCTTGCAAGTTTCTAATTTTGATTTCAATTTTTTCGGTGTCGTGAAGAGTTCATGCTCGACAGAGTCGATTTTCAAGTTACTGAAGAGTAAAGGATTCGACGTCATTCAGTCAGACGACGCTGGACGGTTTGTGTGCAACTACGTGTACTATCACTCTCTGAGATTCGCAGAGCAAAAGGGACACAGGTCTCTGTTCGTTCACGTTCCTCTGTTCTCAAGAATTGATGAAGACACTCAGATGCAATTCGTGGTCTCTCTATTGGAGGCAATTGCAGCTACTTGCTAGCTTGTGTTTGTCTACACTACTACGCCATTATTGTCAGTATATATATGTATATCGATCTCTCTGTCACGTACGNGGGGGGGGGGGGGGGTGTATAAAAAGACGATTGCTTTTGGCCTCTGAAACTTTCTGAGTCTAGTAAACGAGATCAAGAAAGAAAAGAGCCTTTTTGTGATAATCTCTGTAATAAAAAAGATAATCTCTTTATTCAAAAATGTCAAAGGTTGGATTTTTATGATATTTCTTGCTTTTTTTGCTTTGCCCAATACAATCTTTAAGCTCTTAATAAAAAAAAGGAAAAAGTAATATTTGAAAAGAAAGACGTAAAAGCCGGTTTCTTTGGAGAAACACTGATACTTGTTGAGCAAGGAGCAAAAAAGGATTCGATTTTTGTTTTTTTTTTTCTGAATGAAAAGGATTCGATTTTCGTCTTTTAAATTTTGATTTCAAATGCGAATCTCCGGCTGGGAGAGAGCTATTACTGTGTTGGAGACATGCGAGGAGCTCAAGCTTTGAACTTTCTTCGCAGAACGACGACGTTAGCTCGACATATCTGTCCTGCACCGCCGCTTACGGCGGCGACTCGTTTGCAGTTGGGTTCGTTTCTTGAAGAAAACCCTAGCGACCTTGTGTACACCCATAACCGGAAAATTGACGAATTGATCAAATCCGGGAACTTGGCATATGCACACGAAGTGTTCGATGGAATGTCCGTGCGAGATGTTGTCACTTATAATCTTCTTATCTCTGGGAATAGCCGAAATGGGTTTTCTATAAGAGCTATCGAGCTCTACGCTGAGATGGTCTCTCATGGTCTAAGAGAGAGCGCTTCCACGTTTCCTTCTGTTCTGAGTGTATGTAGTAGCGATGAATGGTTCTGTAGAGAAGGAATTCAAGTTCACTGCAGAGTGATTTCGCTTGGGTTTGGATGTAATATGTTCGTCAGGTCTGCTCTTGTGGGTCTCTATGCGTCTTTGCGGGTTGTTGATGTTGCTTTGAAGTTGTTTGATGAAATGCCTGAGAGGAATTTAGCAGTTTGTAATTTGCTGTTGAGATGTTTTTGCGAGACTGGAGATTTCAAAAAGTTGTTTGGAGTGTATCGTAGGATGGAGCTTGAAGGTGTTAGCGAAAATGGGTTAAGTTATTGTTATATGATTCGTTGTTGCTCTAATGATCGGTTGTTGTATGAAGGGAAGCAGTTGCATTCACTAGTGGTTAAATCTGGATGGAATGTTTCTAATATCTTTGTGGCTAACGCGCTTGTGGACTTTTACTCTGCTTGTGGCGATTTGTACGGTTCTATGGAGTCTTTCGATGCTGTCCCTGAAAAGGATGTGATATCGTGGAACTCGATTGTTTCTGTGTGTGCGGATCACGGGGCTGTGCTTGAGTCTGTTGATTTGTTTAGAAAGATGCAGTTTTGGGGGAAGAGACCTTCGATACGGTCGTTCATGTCGTTTCTGAGTTTCTGTAGCAGAAACGGAGATGTTCAGTGCGGGAAGCAGATCCATTGCTATGTCTTTAAAATGGGGTTTGATGTTTCAAGTTTCCATGTCCAGTCTGCTCTAATTGACATGTATGGCAAATGCAATGACATTGAGAGTTCTGTGTCGTTTTGCCAGAGTTTGCCTGGTCTGTCTCTGGAGTGTTGCAACTCGCTGATGACTTCTCTGATGCACTGTGGCATCACTAAAGATATCATCGAGATGTTTGGTTTGATGATTGATGAAGGAACTGGAATCGACGAAGTCACTCTTTCTACTGTCCTCAAGGCTTTGTCACTCGCTGTACCAGCAAGTTCACATAGCTGCACGCTTGTACATTGCTGTGCCATCAAATCAGGCTATGCATCTGATGTCGCAGTCTCGTGCTCTCTAATTGATGCGTATTCAAAGAGCGGTCAGAATGAAGTATCTCGGAAGGTGTTTGATGAGCTTGAATCGCCTAACATCTTCTGCTGGACTTCGATCATCAGTGGCTATGCAAGAAACGGCATGGGAAGAGACTGTGTTGAGATGCTGAGAGAAATGGATCAAAAGAATCTTATACCAGACGAAGTTACAATCTTGTCTGTACTATCAGGTTGCAGTCATTCAGGTCTTGTTGAAGAAGGCGAGCTGATTTTCGACTCACTGGAGTCGAAGTACGGGATTTCTCCTGGAAGAAAACTCTATGCGTGCATGGTGGACTTGCTAGGGCGTGCTGGTTTGGTGGAAAAAGCCGAGAAGCTGCTTCTTAAGGCACGCGGAGATGCAGACTGCATAGCTTGGAGCTCGTTACTGCAGAGCTGTAGGATACATGGAAACGAAGCTGTAGGAAAGAGAGCCGCAGAAGTTTTGATGGATCTTGAACCTGAGAATTTCGCTGTTTACATTCAAGTTTCGAAATTTTATTTTGAGATTGGCGACTTTGAAATCTCCCGGCGAATCAGGGAGGTTGCGGCTTCACGAGAGCTCATGAGGGAGATCGGTTACAGTTCAGTCATCGTGAAAAACTGATAAACAGCAAAGCTGCGTGACAGTGATTTGCTTCAGCTTCAGAATCATATTTCTACATTTCTGTGAAATGGGTTCTTGTACTTGAAGCCATCACACAGGATTGACACTCTACAAGGACAACGCAAAAGGATAACATTCTTTATTTCCCAGGTTGGTGCAACAAACTCAATTGACCTCTTTAATTTCTGCCATAATGTCAGCTTTTCGTTCTTCAGAACCACAACGTGTCTAAAGATCCGAAAATAGCATCTTTACTTCTTTAGGGTAAAGAAGTTGCAAGATTTTCAGGGCCTTCTTTCTCGTTTGTGTTTATTTAGATCTCATGGGACCAGCATTCATCAAGAACAAGTTGACCACTAAGGTTTTGCGTTGTAGAGGTTTTGGAGTAAAGCAAAGAAGTGTAAAAGCACATGACTTGTGCTTTAAGCGTAGATATTGTAGAAAAACATGGCCTTTTGTTCATGTGCTTTTAAGCCAAGCCAATAAACCCCACAAACCCCATTAATTAGTATGCATATAAATTCATATCCAAAACCAATCATCTCTGCAAACAAAAAATCCTCATTAGTGGGAGTGGATATAATCAAACCGGAACCTTCTTTTAAGCGCTTTGATTGAAGCATATGATGGATAAGCTCTACATTCTTTGCCTCCTAGGTCTGTTAATGGTAACTGCATATGGAGTTGCGGGGAAAATGGTGTACACCGATCTCGACATCCTTGAGAAGCTTGAGAACTTTGACGTAGAGCTAGATGATGACGATGATGTTTATGATACAAAGCTCTTTGATTTGCCATCATTTACAAGCCGAAGTTCTGGTAAGAATCTGGTGAATGTGGATACGTTTGGTGCAGCTGGAGATGGAGTTTCCGATGATACTCAGGTGCGTTTGAGATCATATTTTCTTATTTCATGATAAATGACAGGTTCTCTAGATACCCAAAATGCTATCAGTTCTGTGTCTTGGAATAGAAACATTTCCCCAAACTTACATTCATGGAATTCAGTTTGATTTTTTTGCGCAACTAATCTGTGAATGATCTTTTCAAATCAGGCATTCATAAGCGCATGGAGCAAGGCCTGTTCCACACCAAAATCCGTGTTACTTGTTCCACAAGGACGGCGATATCTAGTGAATGCAACAAAGTTCAATGGTCCATGTGAACAAAAGTTGATAATTCAGGTCAGGTTTGACGTTTTGAGTCCTGATATTTTGTTTTTGTTATCTTCAGCAGCAAAACAAAAACTATACAACGATCTATGGTATATGTCTTATACAAATTCAGAAACTTTTTACAGATCGACGGAACAATAGTGGCACCAGATGAGCCCAGCGATTGGGACCCAAAGTTGCAAAGAGTTTGGCTCGAGTTTTCGAAACTAAAAGGAGTCGTGTTCCAAGGGAAAGGGGTTATAGATGGTTCTGGCAGCAAGTGGTGGGCTGCTTCTTGCAAGAAAAACAAGTCTAACGTAAAAAATCTTCTATACCCAAAATTAGCTTTCTTTAACTTTAGAAAGAAAGTAAATGTCTCAAGTTTTCTATCATAATCTTACACATCTTTCTTGCTCTCTTGCAGCCTTGCAAAAGTGCACCAACGGTAAGAAACCACTGCCTTATTATGTACTTGTTTCTTCTTATTAAGGTGGCTTCTTGTTTAGTTTGATTCATTCAACTAGCTCTTTTTGTTTTCCCTGCAGGCACTAACTATAGACTCTAGCTCAGGTGTGAAAGTAAGTGGCTTGACGATCCAGAACAGTCAGCAGATGAATTTCATCATTGCGAGGTCAAATTCAGTTCGAGTCTCCAAAGTTATGGTCTCTTCTCCAGGAGATAGCCCCAACACTGATGGTATCCACATCACTGGATCTACCAATGTTGTCCTTCAAGACTGTAAAATCGGCACAGGTTTTTTTTTTTTTCTTCTTCTTAAACCAAAATCTTTACGCAAATGAAACATTTAAACTTCAACTACGGATGTAGTAATAATCTCTTAATACTGGGATAATAAACAGGGGATGATTGTGTCTCGATTGTGAATGCGAGCTCGAATATAAAGATGAAGAACATCTATTGTGGACCTGGACATGGAATCAGGTACATCATCAAGTTTTCTAGATAACATCTGTTTCAAGATCAAAGTATAATAAACTTTTTGGAATTTCTCGCAGCATTGGAAGTCTTGGGAATAATAACTCAATAGGCATTGTAACAAACGTTGTGTTGGACACTGCGTTCTTGAGAGAGACAACTAATGGACTCAGAATCAAAACATATCAGGTAACCAATAAAAAAAGCTATGATCTTTCTTTACTCTTATAAACCTCTATTTGGCTAAATCCGCATCAACCATTGTTCACTACAGGGAGGTTCTGGTTACGTTCAAGGTATTCGATTCACAAACGTAGAGATGCTAGATGTCTCTAACCCGATAATCATTGATCAGTTCTACTGCGACAATCCAACTTCCTGTCAAAACCAGGTTTCTTTACAACACAATACAAGTTCTTGATTATTCAGTGAAAACAAAACCTAAAGATGAAAAGTAACTCAAGATATATGTTATCTTTCTTTTTTTGGGTGTAATGTAGACCTCGGCGGTTAAAATCAGCCAGATAATGTACCGGAACATAACCGGGACAACCAAAAGTGAAAAAGCCATCAAATTTGCATGCAGCGACACAGTCCCTTGCAGCCACATTGTCCTCAACGATGTGAATCTTGAAGGCAAAGATGGTCAAGTAGAAGCTTACTGTAACTCTGCTGAAGGTTTTGGGTATGGAGTGATTCATCCGTCGGCGGATTGTCTGTACTCGCACGACGACAAGGGCATGGACCAGAGTCACAAGTCAGAGGAAGCTGAGACTGGCCACGACGAGCTCTGATGGTGGTAATGTTACAAGTGTTTGTAGTGAGGGATGATGATATGTAAAATAGTTTTCTAATGCATATGATATACAGTAAAAGATGATTTTTAATTTTTGTTTTTATAGTCAACCAAATCATAAGGTTGTTGTTATTAACAGCATTGTTCTCCACCTTTTGTATCATACGTCATATGCACATGTTTTTTCAACATTCAAAGTTTAATGTTAATTACGTATTGATATTGCTTTCAGTAAGTGGAATTGGACTGGTGCTAATCCCACAAAATGAAATACAAAAAGGAAAAAGAATCTGACTTTTTAAGATTAGAGAGGAACACGTCACATGGGGACACACCGGACTCCAAAGGATGCAATTGAGATTGAGTTTTTGATATGTTTGGCACGTGTGAAACTCTTCCCATTTTTTCACAATTATTATTTTTCTGATTAATATTTCCCAATTTGTGTGTAGCTGTAAACATCAATGACCAATGCCAACCCATTTATTTACTCTTTTTCAATACAACTCAACAACTACACAAGCCTCAGATCTAGTCTTGGCTTGCAATTTGCAAACTATTTCTTTATTGTAATGTGAAACTAGAATTTGAATTTGTAATCAAATAACAATTTTATATGGTATATTTTTCTTTCATATGTATAGAATTATTACTTACCTGGTTTGTCTATATCCAAAAGATTGCAATTATGCAAATAAAGAAATATTATCCTACAAAACTAGAAAAAGGGCCAAACTAATATGGTATGGAGCCGGAGAATCTAAGACGTGCGAGAATAATGATTTAGTTTACCATTAAAAACAAATAATGTTCATGTCCATTCCATTTCCTCCTTATAACAAATTATTGTGAACTCAAAAAATTTAGAGAGATTGCAAAAATTGTGAAGAAGCAGAAAGTGGTTGGTTGGTTTCTCTCTCTCTCTCTGAAAGCCAAATTGAAGAGATCTCTGTGGTGGCAAAGAGAAAACCTTCTTAGGTAAAATCCCAAACTCTATGATTTACATTTTTCAAAACCTTAGTTGACTCGTATTGTATTTGCTTCATCTTCATGTTCTTTCATTCAGTTCTCTACTTCTGAATCTATTGTAAGTGATAATCTCTAAAGGTTTATGACTTTTAGAATTACTCTTTTTGATATTTAAGCACATGTTCTGTATCCATGGACCCCCAAACTTTTGCTTCAATTTTGTTCAATTGATAATGCAGATCTAATATGTGTCATAGATCAATCCATCACTCTTTTTCGCAAAGGCCTATCATTGTTTTATTCTTGTTTTTCGTTTTTACATTTTCAGCTTTTGAAATTAAACATTCACACCCTACATCATGTTTTGTTTTTTTTCGTTGTCTATATGTTCTTCGCGTAATAAATAAAACAAAGCTTTATTTGCAACGTTTCGCAAAAAACGAAGTCAAAAACATTTTGTTTTATTCAGTCTTGAGAAAATAACACGCCATCAGAGAATTAATAATAGTTTTGAAGAAGAGAAGGAATGTTCAATATTAGAAAAATAGGAGCAAAAGTCAACATCACTTCTACAAATAAAATAACGATTTACAACTGTAACATTTACTTGACTTTATCTACCAGGGGAATGGGCTAGTGGATGCAATTGACTAAAGATGTATGATGCATACTTTTAATTATTTAAGACCGATCCCTTTTCTCCTCTCAATTTAATTTGTTTAGATTATAAGAAAAGAAATGAAGAGAACGTGATGCTAGTAGCTATTAATTTTTATGAATAAAAAAATGTATAGGATAAAAACTAAGATCTGGTCCTGACATTTTTATGAATCGTCAAACTCAGGACACAAAGCAAGATCTCTGGTTAGAGGAAAACCTTTCCTCCATGTTCAGGTTTTGAGTTCTTGAGAGCTGTTGAAGAAAAATGTCACCATTTATCAAGTTCTTTCTCTTTCTTTATGATTCTCTCCCACCTTCCTCTTGGTTTCTGGTAAATCAGTTTTCTCTCTCTGTTTCACTTAATTATGATTCTTAATTCTTTCACATGATATAACATCCTTTTTGTTTGGTTTTGGGTTTTTTAAGGTCCAAAGACACAACTTAGCATCATCGTCAGATACAGATGGAGTTCTTAGAAGTGGCATTATTGGAGAGATAGTATACATTTGGAAGCAGACAAGAATCTTCGTCTTTATACCAATCTTGAAATTCTTAGTGACATTATGTCTGGTGATGTCATTTTTGTTGTTCATAGAAAGAGTTTATATGAGCATAGTTGTAGTGTTTGTGAAATTATTTAGAAGAACACCTGAGAAAGTACACAAATGGGAAGCTATTAAAGATGATGATCTTGAGCTAGGCAACTCAAACTACCCAATGGTTCTCATTCAGATCCCAATGTACAATGAAAAGGAGGTAATTAATTTCATTAGTTTCTTTCTTGTAACCAAAGTAAACTAAATTTTTTTTTTTTTTTTTTTTTTTTTTTTTTTTTTTTTTTCACAAAAGTAAACTAAATTTTAAAATAATTTTTTACAATACTCATATTGAAGGAATCGTATTCTTACTGTCACAGGTTTGTCAGTTGTCTATAGGAGCAGCTTGCAGGCTATCATGGCCATTGGATCGAATGATAGTACAAGTTCTTGATGATTCCACAGATCCAGCTAGTAAGGTCCTTTGTTCAAATTTTCCTGTTTCTTCCCATAAAGCTTTGGTTTATATATGATTAATATTCCTCATCTTTGGAGAGTTTTTGACATATGAAACGATTTTGTAAAAGACAGGAACTAGTGAATGCAGAATGCCATAAATGGGCAAGAAAAGGTATAAACATTATGTCAGAGATTAGAGACAACAGAATCGGATACAAAGCAGGAGCGTTAAAGGCAGGAATGATGCACAGCTATGTGAAAAAATGCGAATTTGTCGCCATTTTCGATGCTGATTTTCAGCCTGATCCTGACTTCTTAGCTCGAACCATTCCTTTTCTCATTCATAACCATGAAATCTCACTTGTTCAATGCCGTTGGAAGTTTGGTAAGATAATCATCACTCTTTTGGACATTTAATTGTTTTTTTTTTTTTTTTCTCTAATGGAAGGGAAGATTAATTGCATTTGTGTATGTGCGTTACATTTGTAGTGAATGCGAACGAGTGCTTAATGACAAGAATGCAAGAGATGTCACTAAACTACCATTTCTTGGCTGAGCAAGAATCAGGATCTTCGATTCATGCTTTCTTTGGATTCAATGGAACCGCCGGTGTTTGGAGAATCGCAGCTTTAAACGAAGCTGGAGGATGGAAAGATCGAACAACAGTAGAAGACATGGATTTAGCTGTTAGAGCTTGTCTTCATGGTTGGAAATTTGTCTATGTCCATGACGTCGGGGTACTTCTATAAACCTTTTAAACTCAACAATACATAAATATATATATATATATATATATATACAAGAAGTGGTTGACAAAAAAAAAAAAAATTATATTTTCAAAAGATTAATTTTTAAAAATTCAGGTAAAAAATGAATTGCCAAGCACATTCAAGGCATACAGGTTTCAGCAACATAGATGGTCATGTGGACCAGCTAATCTATGGAGAAAGATGACAATGGAAATTCTTCAGAACAAGAAAGTTTCGGCGTGGAAGAAATTTTATCTCATATACAATTTCTTCTTCATAAGGAAGATTGTTGTACACATCTTCACATTTGTCTTCTACTGTCTCATTTTGCCAACAACAGTTCTATTTCCTGAGCTCCAAGTTCCTAAATGGGCAACTGTTTATTTTCCTTCTACAATCACTCTCCTTAACGCTCTCGCTACACCTCGGTACGTAACATCTCTACTCTTCATTTAAATTTTTTCAAAACTCTGTTCTCTCATATCATAATATGATGAAAAGTTTGATATTGTCAAAATGCAGATCACTCCATCTTCTTGTCTTCTGGATCTTATTCGAGAATGTAATGTCGATGCATCGCACAAAGGCGACATTCATTGGGTTACTAGAGGCAGGACGTGTTAACGAATGGGTTGTTACTGAGAAATTAGGCGATACTCTCAAGTCTAAGTTAATAGCTAAAGCTACAACTGAGCTTTTTACCAGATTTGGACAAAGGTACCAACTACTCTAAATTATATAAAGAAAAACATAGACACAAATTCAAGCATTTTTCTCTAATGTTATAACTAATATAATTTATCATTTTGCAGAATCAATTGGAGGGAACTCGTTGTTGGATTATACATTTTCTTATGCGGATGTTACGATTTGGCATATGGAGGATCATACTTCTATGTATATCTCTTTTTACAGGCATGTGCATTCTTTGTTGCTGGAGTTGGTTATATTGGCACTATTGTTCCCACCGTTTAGACATTTTTTTTTTTTGATGTTTTGCTATTGAATTATAACTATTAGGGATTGGATCATATGGTTGAACAAAGTTAACTCTTCCAATTTTTACATTCAAATGTATTACTAGTAAATGTTTATGTTGTTATAATGATCCACGCACATATGTCATCGAGACCGTCTTCAACAAAGTTGGATTTGGTATAAGAATCAAAATCCTAAATAGAAAGCTGAAGAACATATCGGTCGTATCTTGTGAAAAATTCATGTCAATATATGTAAAAAAAGAAAAGAAGTTATGTTGTGGTCTATTATTCGCACACATGTCATATATTTGGTTTGTGATAGAAGACTAGAAGAGTTTAATGAATTCACTGAAAATCATGAAAATTAAGGTGGGACAATGAGAACGGCTTCATCGTTCTTCATGATACATAATTGTGACATGTTGGAATTTGTAAGTTCATGTTGATACTATGGAGAAGACATAGAAGTAAAGCGATTATATCCGACGCCGTAGAATATCTTCAAAACTATATCACAGGAAATTTTTTCAAGTAACTTGATTCTCCACATTTTTTTTTAGGTTTGTCAAAGGAATCACTATTTTTTCACCAAACAGTATCAAAACCCAATAATTAAAGTTGAAGAACATACCGGCCATATTTTGTTAAACATTTGTTTTTACAAAATGTATAGTATACAAACACATGTTGGATCCTTAGTTTATGATAGAGATTTTGACAAATTGACTGAGAATCATAAGAAACAAAGTGGAAGAATGCGGTCGGCTCGTATCGTTTCACCTTTTTCGATCTCAAGATACATGATTGTGGCATGTTGGAATTTGCATGTTCAGGTAACTTGTTGTTTTGGAGAGGACGTACGTACAAGAAGCTGTATTCAAAAAATCGTTAAACGTAATCGGACGGTCGGGCCGGGATTAACGATTTTTTAAAAAATGGAGATTAATCGGAGATTAATCGGAGATGAAATTTTGACCATATTTTGTATATTTTCAAATATTTTCATATATATAACACATATTAGATCAATATAATCATATTCCAAAAGATTATAATTTATTTTCCCAAAATTAGTTTTGTTGTTAACAAGAAACTAAATACTTTTTATATTTTGTTGTTGTTTTGATGTAATAAAAAAACAAGAAACCAAAATTTATATCAGATTTCAGAAAAATATAAATTTGACCTACCGATTTACAGAATTAATTGGTAGTTATTGTAATTAATCCGGTAAAATCGGTCAAACATCATTTGACTAAATAATATCACCGATTAATGAAAATCGATACGGTTACCCTCCTTCGAGCGATTAATCCTTCGATTAGTCGGAAAAATCGGGGATTTTTTGAACAGAGACAAGAAGTAAAGAGATTATCAGATATTGTCGTATAGCTCGGAAACGAGAACTCGTACAAAAAGTTGTTCACTTTGGTTAATATCTTAATACAGTAGAAACTCTATAAATTAATACTCGATAAATTAATAAACATGATAAATTAATAAAATCTCTCGGTCCTAAATTGGACCGATGTAAAATATGACACAATTCGATAAGATAATAAGATAATAATATTTTTAAAACTACTATGTATAATATGGTCGCAATAATATTATAAATTAATAATCATTATATAAAAACTTATAAATATATACATGTATATAACTAAAATATACTAAAATATAAATTAATGTTGTTTGCTCTTTCTTAGAGTTGAAATCTTTGAAGCTCGTCTCTAGTTTTTCTTATTGCATCAAAAATCCTTTTTTAGATATTGCAAGAAATTTGGGGAATGATTTTGATGAAAATGAAAGCAATGATTTTATATAAATGAACAGTTAATTAGTGAAAAGTTGTGAGTTTCATAAATCTTACACACCCAAATACAATATGGAAACTAAAAAAAAAAAAGAACTTCAAACAATATGACAAGTATTAAAAAATGTAAACAATAAAATAAATACATAAATATTGAAGGAAAATTATGATAAAACATTTTTTTTTGTTAAAGAAAAAAAAGTTATAAAAATATAGGGAAATTTCTTAGTATTTCATAATTAAAAAAAAAAATTCAACAAAATCAATTAATTAATAACTTTATAAATTGACAAAATATCAAAGCGCCATCATTATTAATTTATAGAGTTTCTAATGTAGTTTAAAGTTTTACAAAGTGACATAATAATTAACATGAAAATCAACAGAAACACTCATTGTTATTATTTTCATTTGTTTTGGCATAACTTCTTTCTGTAGCGACTTGCCGGCGGCAAGTGCTGTAGCGTCTTTCCACAGCCATGTTTTAAATACCTCAAATCACTACTACACACATATCTTCAACGTCTACAACTTCTTTTTGGATGTCGAAAACAAACAAAAAAAACCTATGTATTTTGCCTTTGAAATTTGTAAAATTACTAACATTTATCTCTTTCCTTGTTTTTAGGTCTAATAAATTAAAATTATCATATTTATATTATTATATTTTATACTATAAAGCTGCCTGCGCACGATGAGAGCGCGACACATATGACAAATTCTTATTTATGAGATCGTGACATGTGTAAAATATTATCTTAAAATAGAGGCAAGTACGACACATGCATATTTACAATTTACTTATTCATTTATTTATATTTACAATTTACTTATTCACTTATTTATAAATTTAGAATAATTTACATGTGGAATATTTTTTTATTAATTAGATCGTTACACGTGGAACTTTTCTAATTTTCTAATTTCTGATTTTTCAAATTTTCAAATATCTAAACAATTTAAGTTAGAATAGCAGAAAGTAAAAAAAAAAAAATATTATTTTTATTTTAAATCAATTTAGAAAAAGAACAAACTTCTTAATTAAAATATAATACAGCTAATTAACATGAAAGTATGAAACATAAGATAAATCTAATGAACCATATCATGACATGTGTTTAATACTAACCGGATAATGACATGTGTTAACACCTAAATTTAATTAAGGAGATATACTTAAAAATATAAATCTAACAAAATAGTTGTCAAACAACTAATCAAGTAATAAAAATAATTTTCTAAGATCCTTTTCCTATTTTTCAATAGTCCAATATAATATTATCTACAAATGATGATAAAATATTATTGAAAATAATGTATATAATATCATTTTCTGTATATTTTAAATGGATTGTAAATTATTACGTTATAAATCCCGTGTCTACACGAAACCTATTATAGTTATTATAATAAATTATAAAAGTAATCATTTAATTGTAAAGATATCATTTTTTTTTTTTTTTTGTCAACTGTAAAGATATCATTTACTTATAAAAATATTATTTACTTTTTATGTGCTTGATAAAATTCCAGGTTTTGCTGATTACTGTTTACAGGTCACTAATTTCCTTTCTTACATTAATCCTCATTGAGCTCTCCGTTCCAATCCAATAGATCAACTTTCCAATTTTTACCACCAATCATTTTGACTAGAGGATAAGGATAACCAGTTACCTGATAAAGCACTTTGTTTCCAATTTTTTGTTTCGTTTTTTTGACAGTCTGTTTCCAACATTTAATCACAAGATCTCATGCATGCATTGAAATGAAACCCCGTTAATTTAGTTTACAATTTCTTTGAACTATTCGTGTATAAATACTCATACATCAGCTTTTCATTTTGTACACATATATTCATAATATCTACATATAAATCTCTGCCCATAAAATATGGATTTCTCTTCGCTTTCTAAAATGCTACTAGCATTAGCATTGTCTTCTGTTTGCTTGTTCTTTGTTGGTCACGCTCAACAACCTTCGGGAAATGCACAATTCTCAGCACTCTTCGCTTTTGGAGATTCGATTCTTGATACCGGCAACAACAACTACATCCTGACTGCTTCCAAATGTAATTTCTTTCCGTATGGTAGAAATTTTCCAGGCGGCAGACCTACCGGAAGATTTGGAAATGGAAGAGTTTTCTCCGATATAATCAGTACTATATCTTAACGTCAACATATATATGTTCTTTATTATTTATTAATGAAAATGTTTTTATTAATTACTAATGAAAATGTTTTTATTCCACCAAATATTATTTTGTGCAGCCGATGGTTTGGGTATAAAAAATCTCTTACCAGCTTTCCGCGATCCCATGCTTTCGAACGATGAACTTCCGACTGGTGTTTGCTTCGCATCTGGTGGATCCGGACTCGATCGAGGCACTTACGGGTTCCAAGTAAATTTACTTATACTGTTTACTTTGTAATCATTCTTAATTATCTTTAGTTTAACGTATATAATAACGGATGAGTGTATACAGAACGTTATAGGGGTTCCAGATCAGGTGAAGGATTTCCAAAACTATGTCGGTAGACTAAACAACGTTGTAGGAAGCGAGAAAGCAAACGCAATTATATCAAACGCCGTTTTTTTAATATCAGCCGGAAATAATGATCTTGCCATCAGCTTCCCGACTAGGGGTATACTATACGGTGGTCTTCCAGGTTACACTGATCAATTGGTCAGATGGACTAATGATCTTTTAAAGGTACATAATTATTATTTTCAGGATATATATAATTGTGTGATATTATTGGTTGGTCCCAAACTAACTCTTTTATTTAATATTTGACTTTTTTTTGTTTTTGTTTTTATTGGTTATTTGAAGAGTCTATATGATATGGGTGCAAGAAAATTTGCGGTTATGGGAACACTACCGCTAGGTTGCTTGCCAGCACAAAGCGCCTTAATAAGAATGTGTTCCCTCCCTGTAAATCAAATGGCTAATGTTTTCAACCAAAAATTATCTGCGAACCTTGATAATCTCGGGACAACATATCCTGGTGCCAAATTTGCCTACGTAGACATGTATAATTCTCTTCTTGGTGTCATCAACAATCCTCTAGCTTCAGGTAAAGGGATGACTCTTCTCGATGGATAAAAAAAACATATATATGCGTTACATCGTTATTGTTATGTTTCCAAGAATAATATTTTCTTTGTTTTTTTTGGTGTAAAGATTAATGTGTTCTTCTATGTAACTGGGAATTACTAGGGTTTATTGATACGGTTGATGGATGTGTGATAACATCGCCTATTCCGTGCTTGGATGCTAATACTTACGTGTTTTGGGACTATGCTCATCCGACCGAGAAGGCATATCAAACGATTGCACCGCCGATTGTAGAAGAGCTCAAGGAGAAACTCGCATGATTGTTTTTTACATGTTTTTATTTTTATTTTTCTTAGCTTTGTTATAACTGTTACTCATTGTTCTGATTGAAGAGAAAATAATAAGTACTTGTGACCAGATACAAGTCCAGTGTTTGTTTCTCTTTAACAGATATTTTGGGGTTGTCAANTTTTTTTTTTAAAAAAATTTTTGGGGTTTTAAAAAAAAAAAAAAAAAAAAAAAAAAAAACAGATATTTTGGGATCTTTACAATCGAGTCAATGACATATCTAGTTTTTTTTTCTTTTTCTTTTCTTTTCTTTTCTTTTACAAACCATTCTCGTCTTCTCTAATTCAAAATGATTATAATATATAGTCCGTATTAGGATGGCTGTCTTGATTTTGATTTCTGAAATGACCTTAATTTACATGGACTAGAAAATTTTAAGTGGACATCAAACAGAGTTTCTTGGTTCAGATACGTTATATATATAGTGTATAACGCTAGCCATAATCTAGCATATATTATAAGGATTCAAGATACAACTTATAATGTATTTGTGTATACTTAATTATGCTAGTCTTTGTCATGTTTATTGCTTGAAGTTCTCATAATAATTATTTCTGGTGGTTTGACATAAAAAAAAAAGTTCGATCTTGTTCATGAGATTAATAAGAAATCTTTTTTTTTTTTTTTTGACAACGATCAGTAAGAAATCTAGAGAGAAGTCTTTTATAGTAAACTCATTGGGGGCTATGTTATTTAATGTCCCATATTTTTGTTATCTTTTTTTGTTCAAATTTAATGTCTTATCCTATCTAAGCTGAGATAAAACGTAAAGTATACTGTACAAAATATATAAGCCAATCCATTTGTTATCAAACGATAATGAATTAGAAGACCAAGTATTTGTATTCGAAGTTATTCAAGACAAATGAATGCGAGTTGACAAAGTAAAATTTTTTATATTAATAACTCTCTTTGGTTCAAAAATATAATTTCACAGATATGAGAAACAAAATTGATGTTCAGTCTTTGGCACTAAATCTTATGTGCTAAAAACAATTTCTATGATTAATTCTAAACGAATTATAATTCATTAAATTCAGTTATTTTCAATGAAAATCGAAAATTTGTTTTACCAAAGAAAAAAAAACGAAAATTTGTTGCCAATTAATTAGTAAAAAAATGTATAGAAAACCTATAACATTTATCTTTATGAAACAAACAAACAAAATATAGAAAAATTATCTTTACGAAAAAAAAAGACAGTATATTTTACATTGTTATCGATTTTGATATTTTATAATTTAAGTATGATAGAGTGATTTTTAGAACACTGGTTAAATGTTTCTACGAAAACGGTATAATCGACGGATACCGGATTTGATGTGTTTCAAACACCTCGGATCGCGGCAGCAAGATTTAGAAAATCTTGGAGCAGAGCCTTGGTGGTCTTGACCGTGATCCCACGAATAAACCACGAAACCGGTGGCAGATTAAAGATAGAAGAAGGCTGAAAGACCCCACCCACCGTCACCTTCGATGCAATCTTTCCTTGTCCACCGCTTCATTCTCTGTATTCTTCTCGAGTCCTTGGTTTCATGTTCATGCATAAACGTTCAGAATCTACGTATACTGGCTCCACTTTCCAGTGTCCCTCAAACATTTTCATGAACATAATTTTCTTTTTGTCATATACTCCCTGCCTAACAATAAGCCAGAGAGAGACCACACATTATTTATTTTCCCACAAAAAGATTGATACTCGTGAGAGATAGAGAGACGTTTCTATACAGAAAGATCTTTTCGGTTTTCGGCGAAAACTAGACTTATCGGGAACGAAAGCAAGTTCCAGAGTACAGGCACAGTTTTCTCCACCTCCACGATCTGCCCTGGTGGATCTTCCGACACAACTTTTCTTGATTTGTTTTCCTTCATAAGAAAAAAATATCACACTCTCAAATATTGTTATAATTATACTCATGTAAATCATACAATGGTATGTTAAAAGAACAGGACCAAGAGTCCACGCTTCTTGATGTTTCTGGAGTATGGTTGGTTGTCTGGATTTGTTAAAACTTCGTAGGCTACTTGAGGAGGCAATCCTACTATCAATTCAATTTCCATAATGCAAATTCCTTCTTGTGTGCCACCTTCAAATATAAAAAGGTATAAGAACATTTTGGGATCCATTTTTGTGTGGTAATTCTAGCAATTTCAAGGCATAAAGTCAAAGTGTTGAGATTTTGTTTGGTAATTTGGTCTTACCTTCACCTTAGGAGGGGTATCACGCCATGTTTTGTTCTTCTCTGTCTCTCTCCAAAGTTGTAGTTGTTCATTAGTATCATCTCTCTCCTCGTGAGTCAACGGTGACTTAAATGTAACATTCTTGGAATCGGCCTACAATAACAATTCAGAGTCGTAATCTAATTTATATAATTAAAGGGTCGACAAATAATTTTCTAATAATGTTGACCTTTATAGGAGGCTGTTGATTGTTCTGATTGATCCAGTCACCAAATTCGGGAAAAACACCCATTTCCTCTTTGAAAATATAGTACTCAGAGAAAATGAAGGTCCAACGAAAGTGTCGGAGAAATAGTTAGAGAGGCAAAGAGAGAGTTGACTTACAGAGGAAAGGAAGTCAACGGGATAAGCTTGTATTGTTTATAGGGTTTCAGGAACCTTGTATAAAAGCTGGATTCGGATTTAGAAAAATTATAATATCAAACTGAAGAATAGCGAAGATGGAGTGTAGCTTACGTTACGTACGCCAAAAGAAGATGAAAGAAACTGGGCAGCTAAAGTCTCGTGACTTCTTTCTTGACGTACAAGCGCTACTATTTCAGATGTACACTAAATCTTGGCCGATGATAAATTATCACAAATCTAGTGTTTGTTTCTCTTAGCTAACATTTTAGGATCTACTAATGAGTCATTAACACGTCATATGATATCTTTTCAAACCATTCTCGATCTCGTCTTCTCTAGTCCAAACTGATTACGTATAGTCCGTATTAGCATGGCTGTCTTAATTCTGATTTCAGAAATGACCTTTATATAGACTAGAGAAATTTTAAGTGGACATCAAACAAACTTAATCTGTATGAACTTATGCCAGTGTCGTCATGTTTGATGCTTAAAGTTCTTATAAAAATTGTTTATGCTATTGAATAATTGCGAATCTAGAAAACTCACTAATATGTTAGGAGTCTCATATCTTAAATGAGATGAGCATTACAGTTGTACATAAATAACATAGGCTAATCTGATCCATTCTTGTCAATTAGTTTTGAGTAATTCTTTAAAATTACACAAAAAGAAGTCGGATATTCTTTGTTAATTAAGGATCTTTTTTTTTTTTTTTTTTACAACTTGCGTCAAAGAGATCACGGCGATGCCGAAAGATCGAGATATAGTTACTTTGCCATGTGACTTTAAAAGATTACAAGGGTAAAACCCAAAAATACAAGGGCAAAGCCCAGAAAAGGTACAAGAATATAGTCTAGAAAATTTATAAGGGCCCAGCCCAGAAGATTTACAAGGGTCCAGCCCAGAAAATGAAAGGGAACAGATAACCTTAATGGGCCAAATGTGATGTGCGGCCCAAACCACTGCTGATCCGACAAGGACCGAGGTGGTGGTGGTGGCGGCCGTTCTCGCGACATCTCCATCGGAGAAGAAACCAAACAGCCAAGCTAAACAGATAGACCTTTGGACTGAGAGATATTGCATATCCACGCTTGATATCACGTCGGAGCAGAAGGCCGATTCAGCGGATCTAAGAACAGAGTCCCATCGGCGGTAAGGGAGCTTGAGAGGGGTGAGATCAACGATCTAGAGGTGAAGACCAGGAATGAAACTATGGTGGTCCTTGCGCACAGATCTGTGAAGATATACCAGCTTACAAAACACAGATCCGGCGGATCTGAAGAGATCGAAAGGTGATTGACCAGCAGTAAGTGGAGCATGATTTTAGAGCGCGGCCGTTGATCTGACAGATCTGGAGGTTTTGGCGGAGGTTGCGACAGTGCCGAAAGGTGACTCACTCGGAAGTGAGAGAGGCTCGACGCACATCTAGGCTGCTCCGATGAGTTGAATGGTAGAGACGAGAGCTCTGACCTCGTAAGCTCTGCAGGTCGCGACAAAACCATCACCGGAGAGGAAGAGCGGTCGAAAACAGAGAGAGAACTAAGAGATCTCGCCGGCGATGGAAAAACCGGCGGAAAGAAGAGTAGGGTCATCGGAAACCCAAAGGGATCCCGGGAAAGAGAAAGCCACACTCCGATTCAGGAGGAGAAGAAGCGCTGATGAAGCGAACTCATTCCAAAACCGGAGAGAAGGTTGACGGCGCCTTGAAAAACGTGCCTGGGAGAGAACTTAAATTAGGGCGAACTCGAGCATTAAGGATCCTATTATATTGATTATTAACGTAGATTGTATTGTATTGTGTTGTAAGATGATTACAAGAGATCTTTATATATACAAGACCTATGAGAATAATAATAGAAACCTAATATTCTATACATGAATGTGAATAATCATAAGAGTAATTATAGGGATTATATATGAGTGAGTAACTTTAGGGATGAGATCATATCTTGATTGATATCCTTAATATGCCCCTCAAGCTCAAGGCGGTGATGGAGTGAAGACGTTAACGACAGCTTGAGATTGAATTGTGTATGACAAATTTGATAGGGTGAAGAAGAAGCACTAGGGTTAACCATGTGTTTGGACGAATTTATCGTACAACGCCTCGGAGAACACGTCTGTAGAGGCTAGGAAGCATATAGCTTGGGAGAAGTCATGAACGACAAAATTTTGTTGGGAAGTATATAGCTTAATAACTCCTTGGAGAGTGTGACGCTGTGGAGGCCGGAGTTGTAAACATCTAAGATGTGGCGGTAGAGCTCAAGGAGCCAATGACGGAGAGAGATCTTGGAGTCTTTTGGTGGACCTCCGGTGGATGCTGGAAGGCGTGGTGGATGTTGCTGCTGTGTAAGCGGTGGTGATTGTGAAGACAGCGGAAACAATGGAGATATCATACAGTGCGGTGGAAGCCTTTGATGTAGAGCATGACTTAGAAACTGATTATAGCCTTTGTAGGTAAGAGGCAGTATAGCTTAGTAAACAGAACAATGAAAGAATCTTAGATGGTTTATGGAAGCACGGTGGCTTATGAAGCATTGATGCTTAAGGAATCACAAGAAATCAAAGCATGATTAAATTCAGAAGCACTTTGGCTTGTAGAAATAAAATAAAACAGCAAAAGATAATAAAACAAGAAGCTCGTAGCTTTGTGTTGGAAGCATGTAGGCTTACGGAAAAGAAGAAAGTGTTCACAGAAAAACAAATCAAATTTAGAAGAAAATGAGTTTGATCGTTAGATCGAAACTTGCTCTGATACCATATTGATTATGAATGTAGATTGTATTGTATTGTGTTGTAAGATGATTACAAGAGATCTTTATATATACAAGACCTATGAGAATAATAATAGAAACCTAATATTCTATATATGAATGCGAATAATCATAAAAGTAATTATAGGGATTATGAGTGAGTGACTTTAGGGATGAGATCATATCTTGATTGATATCCTTAATACAAAGTATGCAAGATGACTAGGCTGGCAAGCAACCATGCATCTATAAACCATGGCAACACTCTTATCTTTTCAACCTTGTGGTTAGATTAAATACATTCAATTACTGATTATACTTTACACTGTTTAGTTCATCAAATGAAAATATTGAAATCTTGATTTTGAAGATTATAATGTTCTACTATTTGAATATATAATAAAGTGGTTTAAGAACAATGTTTTATGCTTTTACAAAAACGATATAATCGATGGATCGGATACCGGATTTGGTGATTTTCAAACACCTCGGATCATAGCACTCCGAACCTGAAGATCATCGATCAGAGTCTTGGTGGTCTTGACAGTGAACCTTCGAATGTACCAAGAAAGTGGTGGCAGATTAAAAAGAGAAGAAGGCTTAAAGACTTGCTCCAATTTAACCTTCGACGCAATCCTTCCTTGTCCGCCACTACATTTTCTGTATTCTTCTCGATTCTGCGGGTTCATGTTCTTGCAGAAGCGTTTTGAATCTACGTACATTGGTTCCACTTCATAGCTACCCTCGAACATTTCCATGAACTTCATTCCATTTTTCTCTTTCCCATATTTCACCTGCCGATCGGCAATAATCAGAAGAAACCCCAATTAAGTTCTCGTGATAAATATTGGGAAGTTTCTTACAGAAAGACGTTTTTGGTTTTCGATGAAATATAGACGTAAGTGGGATAGTTCCAGACAAAAAAAGAAAGTTCCATGACAAAGCTTTCTCAGACTCCACGATCTGCCCTTTTCCATTATCCTCCGACGTAACTTTTCTTGATATGTTTTCCTTCATAATAATAAAAAAAAAAAAGTTTTGTTTTGTTAAATATCTTACATATTTTTTTATATATCTCATTTGAATCATACAATGTGTTCGCGGTTTTTGATGATCCTGGAATATGATTGGTTGTCTGGATTAGTTAAAACGTCGTAAGCTGCTTGAGGAGGTAATCCTAATGTAAAATCCATGCTCATATGGCAAAGACCCCTTTCTAGATCATTTCTTGTTTCCACCTTCAAAAAAAAATATAAAAGATTTGGGATCTCTTTTCTTAGTTCTATAAANAAAAAAAAAAAAAAAAAAAAAAAAAAAAAAAAAAACAAATCAAAGTATTGAGATTTTGTTAGCTGATTTGGTCTCACCTTCACCTTAGGAGGGGGGTCATACCGTTGTTTCTTCTTATTTGCAACTCTCCAAAGTTTTAATTGTTCTTTCATCTCATCTCTATCCTCGTTAGTATCTATCTCTGACACTGACTTAGATTTAACATTCTCAGATTTCTTGAACTCACCCTACAACAACAAACATAATCGTAATCTATTTTTTGTTATAATTAATCAAAATAGTAATGAGTAGAATTGTTGACCAAAAAGAGAGAGTAATTGCATAATATATAGAATTAGGAGGAAACAAACTATACAAGAAAATAAAAGTTTTGGATTTATTCTTGTTTTCTGTTTTTTTCAGTTGTTTTTTTGTTTTTTTTTTTCAGTTGTTTCTTCCATTTTTGCTGATTGGTGGAAATAAAGAAGAATGCATAGTAAAACTCAATTATAGAGGAAACATTTACTATTATAAGCAACTAGTCAAAACCATATACTAGTTTATTTTGATTTGCGTTCTAGAGTTCTCTAAATCATAAGACCGACCTTAAGAGGTTGTTGAGCGTTCTGATTGATCCAGACGCCAAATCCAGGAAAGATACCCATTTGTTTCTTAAAATCTAATCCAAAAGGAGAAAATGAGATTCAAAGAGAGTCTCCGAGAAATAGTTAGAAATACATAGAGAGATTTGAAAAGAAGTCAATGGTAAATATACCGTTTCAGACTTTCAGGGACCTTAGCTGAAAGATGGATTCATATTTAGACAAAATATAATACGAAATTGAAAGAATAACAAAAATGAAGTGTAACTTAGCGTTTACGTACCACCAANCCCCAAAAAAAAAAAAAAAAAAAAAAAAAAAAACGAAAGAAAATAGGCAGCTTAATTTTCATGACTTCTTTCTTGACGTACAAGCAAGGGCTACACCCGAAGAATGTTTCTGCCGGGCTACACACGAAGAATGTTTCTGCCGGGCTACACACGAAGAATGTTTCTGCTGGGCTCTACGTGAAATTCGAGCAACAAGGACCTAGATCCGTATTTAAAGGGGACTAGGGCTAGTAAATAGTAATTATTCAATTTTGAGTTGATGAAGCTGCTGGAACACTTTTTAGTTTTTACAAAGAGATCATTAGTGATTGTGGAGAGGAGAGAATGAAGAAGAAGCAAGTCTTGTGCCTCATGTTTGTATCTTATATGCGTGTAGTATCTAAAGAGAGAATGAAGACGAATCAAATATACATACGCAATGATGGCTCAATATGGTTCTGGAGTAAATAATATAGGTTAAGTTTCCAACTGAGTTAAGCAAGTATGAAGTTAAGAAAAACTAGCTGTATCTTGCATTTGGAAGACGGAGAGGAGTTCCCATATGGTGAGAAATCAAGCTGGATCTTGCATTTGGAAGAAGCTCGGAAGCATTAGCAGATCCGTGGCGAGCCTCGACTTTTCCTTGTCGTCTGAACTTTAACTGTAAACAAATTCATGATTTTGGTTTTTTTTTTTNTTTTTTTTTTTTTTTTTTTTTTTTTTTTTTTTTTTTTTTTTTTTTTTGGTACCGATCTACGTTTCGGTTTCAATCATGATTTTGGTTTGGTTTTTCAATTTCAAAAGAATGCAAAACTAAATCTAATTATATGAGGTAATCTTATACTTCATAATAATAATGAATCATGGAGTATCTACTACAACTACAAACGCCACTTACTAGCTAGGATCAATCAAAAGAGTTTAACGGTATTTATATGTGATTTGTGTTGTGCCCCACACATTATGTTATCTCCTGGTATGACGATGGCATATCGTCATGGCTCGCGTGGAAATATCTTGGTCTGGTTAGAAGAAGAAGCAGCTCTGTTGTTCTCACTGGTGCATGAAACAGTAAACTCCCGGCTTCTGGCAACACGCCTCATGGGAGCCCACAGTGTTGGGGGACAAGCCACAGCTTGGTTCGAACTATCTTGATCAGATTTGGGAGACTCAGGTCCTGCCCACATCAGTTTTAGCCTCTGACCGTTGCTGACTAGCCACTTGGAAAACTCTTGCTTGGCCTTCTCTGCTCCTTCTCGGCTTGTGTATGTGACAAACGCACGGCCCTCCTCGGCCAAGAATCTGATAGATTCGATTTCTCCATAAGCACCGAACTGAACTCGTACGTCCTGCTCACAGATTCTCGGGTTAAGTCCACGGACGAGAAGCGTTTTGATGCGTTTTTCCTCTGGTGGCTCCAAAGTGCCCATACTAGCTTTCTCGAGTAACTCTGCCCTCAACAACCTGTAAATGTGTAAAAGAAGATGAGAAGAAGAAATTCAATCCTACTGTTTGACATGCATAAATACATTAAGGCAACAAAAAATAGCAAAGACCCTAAATAACAAGACTATTTGTCAGGCACTTGATCCTCCTCCTCCTGTGACCTCTAAGCTTTATCTAGAGTCACAAAAATAATATAATGTTTTGAGCTAAAGCCACTTGGTAGAAAGATATATAATGTTTCAAAAAAGTAATTGAGGAAGGCAACTAAACGCCAAGAAAAGCAATACAGAAGAGAATAGCTTACTCATGACGATGAATATCTCTGTTCTGAGCAGCCATCTGATCATGTCTTTTACGGAACAGCATATTCCTTCCATGTGCTTGAAGACTTAAGCACCTTATGGTAGTATCAGATTCATTTTCCACCCCATCTCTAGTCTACATAATAAGAGAAACACAATCAATATCACTGGACTTTTTAGATACAAGCTATCAGAATCAGCCGCTTTAACAACTTGGGAACCAGACGAATTTGGATCTAATTAAACACCAAAGTTCCTACTACCTAAATCCTAAACCTAGAAAATAATAATAGGTTTAAAACGTCCAATACACGTAGAGTAAACATCAACGACCAAACAGATGAAATAAGAGAAGGGAGTAACATATATACCATTGTAACGCCCGGATTGAGGAAAGAATTGGAGATGATCGGGTCGTCGGATTCATGATCCTTGTGAGCCATTCTCTGCGATTTCTCCTTTAATTTCTTCGGAGATCAATCTCGGAGGAGGTGACGGGTATACACTTATGCTAGGGCAGCGAAATAAACTTTTCCTCTTTTTTGTTTGTTTGTTTGTCGGCAAAATATCAACTTTTCCTCTTTTTTATTTATTTATTTATTTGTACTAGGTATACTTTATTAATATTATTAATAAACCATTTTGTTGAATGATACTTTTCCTCATTTTATTAACATTAACTTGTTATTAATACAGTTTGATCCTTAATAAAAATGTATTGCGGCTTGATGACTCATTTGATGATCTCATGTTGAACAAAATGACACTCTGTTAAATCTAACGTGTTTTATCCAGTTATGGAAAACGGAATTATTACTAATATGGATCTCATACTAACCATCACATAGAAGTGTCATCGGCTGTATGATCAGCTCCAAATTCACGAAGAAGAAACTTTAGCCAAATTAACTCTTTTGTGACAGCTCCCATGGTTCGATATCTGTAACTCCCATATGAATAAAAATAGGTTATTAATTTCGATTATTCTGTATAGGATTATTTTTTGTGATTACTCTTCTGAATGTAATTGGGATTACCTTTCTGAAGTTAATTTCAGGCAACAGGTTTACCTTTCAAGCGATTTTGGGGATAAGATGAATCACCGAAGACCATTGAGCCATCTTCAATCGTTTCTGTATACGGTAATAATTATACTAATCTTTGTTATACTTCACTAATCTATTTGTTACGGTTTTATAATCACTTATTAGTGTTCATTATAAAGTAACACATTAGTTGAATTCAAACCTTTTTTGTTTCGCTGATGTTGATGTCTTGCATATTATTTTCACAGTTATATATTTCTACCTCTCCTGGGCAGTAATGGCTACAATGATACAGATGATGTCCTGCCACAAACCAAAAAGCAAATATCAAGGTTAGAGGATATTTGCTTGATGCGACATGAATCTAGGTGTTTTCTCTTGAAAACAGGTTTAGTAAAACATTGCTTCGGATTCAGAAAAGGCTATAACTTTGTCTTCTATAGTTTCAGGTGACCAAGTATGTTCTTAAATATTGGTCAAAAACAGAAAAGGTAACACAATGTTTTACAATTGTTTTCGACATTAAAATTTTAAATCCTAATAGCTATTATGTGTTTGTGTAGGGTTCAAAAATAACATTGCTGGAGAAACCTAATGACGAAAAGCCTAACGAGGAGTGAAAGAGTCATGAGTAGAATGGTTTCTACTCAATGCTTATGTTTGGAGGATTATCTAATGGTGGTATTATGTCTAACTTTGTTTTGTGTTTGTTGTAGGGTTATGCCTTAAAACCTTATAGACAAACATTGGAGATGATTATAGCCAATGAAAATGTAAGATTATGATTTTAGTAAAATTATAACACATGCTCTATTTAATTACTTTTTACTCTATTTTGGTTGTAACTTGTGTTAAAATGAATGAAGAGTTGAAGATACATCAACAGTTTTCTTTTTGGAGAAGATTTGGTGAACAATTTACTAAGCCTTGCCAAGAAACAGTTGAAATGATTGTTATATGCTTGATATGTTTTACAAAAATCAAACTTCAAGATAAGTAATATATATTTTCTCGCAAAAATTCCTTCTTGATATTTACTAAGTTAGCAGATTAGAAAAAGGGTACCTTTGATGTATTTGTTAATTTTGCACGTGATTGGCAAATAACCAATGCTTTTGACACTTTTGCTGTCATGATAAAACAATCTGCTGTTTGTGTTTTGAAGGAAAACCTTTTCAGTGGAAATGAATATTTTTTTATTTATAATCCATACAAGATCAACTGAAACATTTCCACCTACGTTCACAACCATGGATATCTTGCCAACCAATTCAAAGATTCAAAGCTCACTACGAACAGATATCTATAGTTTGAAATTCAGTTACACATGTATACTCTCTATAGAATTAGCTCCATGGATCTTGTGGAACTGTGGACAGAAACAAACAACAAGATCTTTAGGGACAAAGACTACTCCAGTAGAGGAGACGATACTCAAGGCAATCACAAACCAAAAGAATGTCTCGAAGCTCAACCATCCATATTTGTAACCAAAGTAGATAACTTAACATGAGACAAAGCCAATGTCAAAGATTAACTAATGTCATGAGACAAAGCCAATGTCAAAGATTAACACAAATCAAAATACATTAACTAAGTCAACTAGACATGTTACCAAATATAGTCTCACTTTCGTTAACTCAATTTAAGCAATCCTTTCACTTAATCAACACAATCGACAAATTCAGTTTGTAGGTTAGTTATCACAACTATCCCAAAGCCGAAATCAAGTATCTGAATTGCAAACACTAATACATTGGGACTAATTGCAAAGAGAAAATTAAACAAACTCATAAACACATATAATCAGGGAAAGATCACACTAGCCTGATGGAAGAATCGAAGAGGTGAATGGCGAAGAATTTCTGGAAAAAAACAGAGCGCCGCCGGTGAGAAGAAGAGGGTCGACGACGAAAGAGTAGAAGGCGGAGTTGGGTCGAAGGCGAAGAAGACGATTCAAAAAGTAATTTGATGTAACCCGCCGGAATTCACAATCACCGAGGAATAAGTCTCGACTGAGAAGAAGGAGAATGGCGGAAAGGATGAAGGAGAGAACGCGAGAATGAGAAAAAAAAAAAAAAAAAAACGTACTAACAATCATGTTTTTAAAAAAAATTCTCTTATTACCTTGAAATAAAATTAAAATTTTTAATTATAATTAATTATAATTTCAGGGCTAAAATGAGGATTTTCGGTATTATAAAGTGTATAGGGACAAACAATAATATAAAAAAAAAACGAAAATAGTTTTTTTTTGGACAAGAATAGGGTTTTTTTAACTTTTTCCAATATTCTCAAAAAAATAATATCGATGTAGACGGTTTTGTTTTCTTTAATCAAACGTTAAAACAATCTCCAATCTTAGAATATCACGGGTCAGAACCAACATTCTTTTAAATCCAGATATTTAATTTTTAGAGAGACAGAAAAAAAGAACGGATATGATCAAATGTCAAAGTTTGTAATCTTGCATTTAACATGTCTCATAGACAAACTTACAAATGAAGAAAAAAAGACTATTGGATCTACAAACAAGAGTAACGTTTTCTTTACCCAAATTGCCAAATTTCATTCACACTAACACCAAAAAATAATATCGGTGAAGACGATTTTGTTCTCTTTGATCAAACGTTAAAACAATATCCAAACTTAGAAATCTAATATTCACAAATTTAATTAACTCAAATGTTAGCAACATAACGGTAAGAACCAACATTCTTTTAGATGCTGGTCTTTTCGGAAAGACAAAAAGAAAGAACAAACCTGATCAAAATTGAACTTTGGTGAAGATTATAACATGAAACTAAGATTTCATAGGACATAGATGCTGGAATTCCATCATGTAGACCACGATCAACTTTGCAAATACTAAGAATCATTTTTTTTCCGGAAGTTAAGTAATCCTAATTTGTAATCCTACTTTTTTATCAATAAATTATCTTAATCATAAATTAAACATATGACTGAATAATTATCACATTCACTTAATTAACATACTTTAATCTTTATTCATAAAATGCAATAACCTGTGCTCCTACAGCACGAATCAACATCACGATTAATTCTAAGTCAAAAAATTTGATTCTCTCATAGTTGACAATATATTGTGGCCCGTGCTGGTCACGATTAACTTCAAGTTAAATAAAATTAATAAAATTGATTTGCTCATGTCGTTCTACCACAACAGTCAAAATTTAATGCAGTGGTCGTGAAAATTAAGTTAAATAAAATCAATAATTATCAATTTCATTAACGAAAAAATAAAATATTTATTTTATTTTATTTTATTTTAAAAACAAACAACCCGTGCTGTTGGCAGCACGGGTCAAGATCTAGTTCTGTACTTAAACTTGCTTAACAAAGTTTCTGGTTTTCGTTTTTGTATTTAACACTATGTTAACTTAATTGAGATTTTTCAGCCGCTAAAAATGAATCAGAATGGAAGAAGAAACGTTCATCAGCCTCAGGTGTTGGGAGACATATTCCAGGGTATTTGGGCGTAATTCTGTTTGATTTTGAAACAGTTGACAGTGGAGAGAAATTAATGATGATTTCATGTTGATGACTTCACAGTGTCTGCTAAGAAGGATCAATTTGATTAAACAGACGATGAAGTTGTAAGTTTAAAACCATGGAAAGACAATTGCCTTTTCTGGTTACTTCTGTTTTAGGTAATAGCAAAGTGTTAATCTTTTGTTGGTTGTGACTGAGGCTTGTTATTTTAGGTGACTCTAATCATATACAACTATAAAAAGGCCAGCCCTAAAACGGAGAAAGAGGCAATGGGCCAAAAGGGGGTACGGGCGAAGTTTTGTGAATACCAGTGATATGCTAGGCAGAATTTTTGGGGGCTACGGCCCATGGTACGGTAACTTCGGTTTATCAGATTTTTTTAGGTGTATATATAATTAGGCTTGTAATTTATTATCACACGAGTTAATAAGAAACCATAGAATATGGTATTTCGCCTCAATCAAATTCATTCTTTGCTTTTCACATTTAATTCACAACAAGGCTGAATTTATACATGAATGTTTCGATTAACGAACTTTATATTTGTATTTTTTTCTGTTATGCAATTCTTTATTGTTATAGTGTTATTCTTCACATAACATTGAAATTGTGTTGATTTCAGAATTTTATATTTTTTATAGATAGTTTTACTATTAGAAATGGGCCAAAATTAATATTATATAAAACACAAATTTCTCTACTAAGATCCTCGGTTTCCATCCATGCACTTGTGTTTTGTTGCCTTGGTCCCTTACGGGACTCAAACAGTTCTGTGTGTTAATGCGTTTACTTAATATTTTTGGAGAGAAAGTAGTGATCTCTAGTTTAACTGAACTGCTGGATATATATATATATTTTTTTTTTTAACGGTTCAGCTAATAACTATAGCAATAAAAGCTTCAAACTCAGCCCCCCGCAAGCATCACCAAAATTTTCATCACAGCTGAAGTCAACATGCCCTTCATGCTGGCAAGTGCTCCTCACGTGAACATGTCGTCTTCAGTGTTCAACTCCACAAATACCACGGGATAGACATGATTTGGGTCCGCATAAAGGTACAATTGACCGGTCCGGAACGCCCTTACTTTAAGCTATTGAGGATCCACATGCTCAAGCTCAACGCTGCTTGGAATGCAAGATATGACGAATAAAATGGTAAAACATTGAAAAAAAAAAATGGTAAAACATGTTAACCTTGAGAAAATCACATGAAAATTACACAAAACACTACAAAAAAAAGTGTGAGTTGTATCACTTAATTTGTATCACAAAACTGAGTGATGCTGCTATAAATCACTTATTCATAAATGAAACAAATATACATAGTTAAACATCAATTATAATAACTGATGTTGTAATTAATTAGTCTGGCATCAATTCAACGAAACTGATATTCAATTTTTATTACTTTGTATCAATTTAACAAAACTGATATTAAAATGTAAATTTACATCAATTAGATAATCAATGTATTTAGTATTATTTGTTAACATCACTTATAAACACCCTTTTTTGTAGTGAAAGTTCATAGTAAGGCACCAAGTTTTTTCAACTATTGTTCTATCATAATGGTTATTTTCATCAACGAATCCGATCCATAGTTGAGAAGCAAAATTTTTCTTGATAATATTGACGCATAAAATGATACTGCATGCAATATTCTCAGTTTGATGTTGCTATTTAACACTAAGGTTCCAAACTAAGGTAACACAAATTCAACAGCAGCATCAAACTTCTCTATGTCTCAAAAGCGTGGAACGTTAATTTTTAGTTTGTGTACAAGTCTGTTTTTTTGTTTTGTTTTTTCACCCCTTCATGCTTTCGAATTGCTAAATCAATCGTTTTGAAATTTTGTTTCGTTTTAATGGTGCTTGGATCATGATTTATTTTTCGTTCCTGGTGGATTTGATGAGTGATTGAATAAAAAGATTGTTCCCATACTATTTTGTGTTTTCATGGCAATACGTTAATCCCAATGATGTAATTCGTTGTGTTGAGTGACATGTTTGATATTAATAAGATAGCCTTGAATTAGAAGCAACATGTGAAAGTTTGCATTTCAAATCCCAGTTTAAGGACGTCTCTCTCTCAAACTCCTCGGATCCTGGCACCCATAGCTTGAAGATCTTGGATCAGATTCTTGGTGGTCTTGATTATGATCCCACGGATGTACAAATGTGATACTATTTTACAACACTTTGGGGACTACTCGCATGAGTTAGGTGAACACGTAACTTCCACATTTTCCACGTTTTCACCAACTTTATACGACTCTTTAAGGATTTTTATAAGAGGTCACACAAGTTAGGTTAACCACCTGACTTCCATATTTCCCACGTTTTCACCAACTATATTTACATACGGTTTTGCAACCAAACTGTTACTAGCTTAAGGCGTTCTAAAGACGTCGCAGTTATGGAACTGATTTGGGACTACATTTTCTGACTAATATCGAAGTCTCAAATTCGTCATACTTTCCAACCACTTTGTGGCGCTTAGTTTAAAGTCATGTACTTAGTCATAAAATAGTCGCATATTAGAGACAATTTCGTGATTATCTTCGTTCGTCGTTAATTAGCGACTATTGGCATACTTGTAACGTGTGCGTCGTTAAGTAGTTGGAAATAAGTCATAATATTGTCACTAAGTTTTGCGACTGAAATTTTGGTCACAAATCTTGTAGTGTCCTGGCACCCCTAGCTTGAAGATCTTGGATCAGATTCTTGGTGGTCTTGATAATGATCCCACGGATGTACCAAGAAAGCGGTGGCAGACTGAAAGGAAAATACGGCTGAAACGCCAGGTTCATTATCACTTTCGACGCAATCCTCCCTTGTCCACGGCTACATTTTCTGTAATCTTCTAGAGTCTCTTAGGCAACCTATGCTTGCACAAGCGTTCGGAATCTACAAATATCGGCTCCACACTCCAGCTACCTTCGAACACTTTCATGAACGTCACTTTTTTTTCATAAATACTACCTGGCGACAACAAGCAAGACATAATCATTTAACAAATTTTCCAACGCTAGACAAAAAAAAAAAAGATTGATTCATGTGAATGATAGTGAGAAGTTTCTTACAGAAAGATCTTTTCGGTTTTCAGCGAAAACTAGAGTTATTGGTATAGCTCCAGACAAAAAAAGGAAGTTCCAAGGCACATCTTTCTCCTTCTCTACTATATAATTCTTTCCATCATCCGTCACAACTTTTCTTGATTTGTTATACTTTATAAGAAAAAAGGATCACACTCTCAAATATTGTTATAATACTCAATTAACTAATCTTGCAATGATAAGTCAACAGAAGATAAAAACCAGAAGTTCGCGGTCGTTAATGACTCTAGAGAATGGTTCGTTGCCTGGATTAGCTAAAACGTCGTAGGCTGCTTGAGGAGGCAATCCTAATGTAAACTCCATGTCCATAAAGCAAATACCATCTACTGTTTCCACCTTCAAACATTAGAAAATACAATAACTTTTTTTGAATCTTTATACTGTACATGTTCTACTAGTTCCTCTAAAGGCCAAGATAAATAACTCTAATTAAATGTATATACTGGTATTTTGTTAGCTAATCTGGTCTTAATTACCTTCACCTTAGCAGGGGCATCATCCCATTTCTTATTCCTCTCTGCATCTCTCCAAAGTTTTAGTTGTTCTTGCGTCTCATCTCTCTCCTCGTTAGTATTTATCTTTGACACTGACTTAGTTTTCACATCCCCAGATCTCTTGGACTCGGCCTGTAACAACAAACATAATCATAAAATGTTTTCGTTGACGTAAAATAATTATGTACAGGTAGAAGGGCCTACTCCATAAGAGTGAGTAATGGAAAGGTACGGTATATATACTACAAGAAATATATACATTGTTAGCACGAAAAATTTGCCATCATATGTATTAGATAGCGTTTTCATAGATGCTATGACATCGGCAGCTATGTTAGGTGTTACCCCTACGATGGCATTTTTTTTAATGCTACGATAGATTCATATACCATAGCAATATTTGAAAGCTGTTAAACTATCTGATGATAATTCATATTCTGTGCTATGGTAGGGCTAACTACAATAAAAATCATGTTCCTTACTATATTATATATTTTTAATTTATATTAAAATAATATATAAAATTTGAATGGTAATGGAATGGTACGGTATATACCAGAAATGTAGTATTTTCATATTTTCTACTCCTAATTATATCGGATTTTTGGTGAGCTTTTTATATATAAAGATTGTCTTAAAGTTCGTAATTATTCGTTTACACAATTAATGAGAAATAACCTAGAAAATTTATTCGTATAGGAGTTCATCGATCTCACCCAACATTGAATATTCATTAAAAAGAATAGTTTCTATAATTAACCGATAGAGTAGTTAATTTAGGGGATTCTTTGCAAAAGAGGAAATGGCTTCCTCGGGTCCTCTGATAGATGAAAATGAAGCTGACCTTTATAGGAGGTTGTTGATTGTTCTGACTGATCCAGCTCCCAAATCCAGTAAATATACCCATTTATAAAAAAAAGTTTTAGCCCTGAAAGAGAATATGATGGCCCAAAGAAAGTGTCTGAGAAAGAGAGTTGACTTTCAGAGGAAAAAGGTCAACCGGACAAAGCTTGTATAGTATTTATAAATATATGGTTTCAGGAGCCTTAGATGCAAGATGAACTCAGATTTAGACAAAATGTAATATGAAGTTGAACTCAGGTGGAGTGTACAATATGTTTTTGTACCGGAATAAAGTAAATAAAGTGGCAGCTCAATTCTTGTGACTTGTTTCTTGACGTTCAAGTAAGAGCTACTGCCTACATTATCACTTGGACTGATAATAATGTACTTTATATATTTTATTTTATTTTGTTATTGTAGGCGTCTATACGATTTGGGTGCGGAAAAAAATTCGTTTCTTAGAACACTACGTACCGTTAGGTTGCTTGGCAGGAACATTAAGCATGGTTGAAATTTAAAGAAATTGTGTTCAGTCTTCTTTGCAAATCAATGGGATGATATATTCAAGAAAAGAAACAATCTCACCACAACTTCTGGTATATCCAGTATTCATAGAAAAAAATCAAGTTATCACAAAAGACGTAGCTTTATGCTCAAACCCTGTTTATGTTTCTCTTAACAAAGATATCTGTATCTTTACTTTTGACATCATCACATGTCTCATGTTTTCTTCTCAAACTTGTTGATTTTGGGAGCTTCAAACACCTCTAATGATGGCACTACGATCTTGAAGATCTTCGAGCAGGTCCTTGGTAAATTTGATGGTGTTGTGACGAACGTACCAAGAAAGCGGTGGCAGATTGAAAAGAGAAGAGGGCTGAAAGTATTGGTCCATTGTCACCTTCGATGCAATCCTTCCTTGTCCACCGCTACATTTCTTGTATTCTTCTCGACTTTTCGGCAACCTTCGCTTGCACAAACGTTCTGAATCTACGTATATTGGCTCCACTTTATAGGCACCGTCGAACACTTTCATGAACATCATTTTATTTTTCATATACACTACCTGCCAAAGATAAGCAAGAGAAACCCCAAGTTATTATCTTTTATCAAGACCGAACAAAAAGATTGATCCTCGTGAGATTTAAAGAAGATTCTTACAGAAAGATTTTCCATGTCTTCTTCGAAAAATAGACTTATCGGGATAGGTCGAGACCAAGAAAGGAAGTTCCAGGCCACCTCTTTCTCCGCTTCCACAACTTGCCTCGTTTTCTTGATTTGTTATCCTTCATAAGGAAAGAGAAGATGATATGTAGTTCAAATAATATTGGTATAATACTTATTTAAATCATACAACGATAAGATGAAAAATTAAACCAGAAGTTCACGCTCATTGACGATTCTGGAGTATGCTTGGTTGTCTGGATTAGTTAAAACGTCGTAAGCTGCTTTAGGAGGCAATCCTAACGTAAACTCCATGTGCATATGGCAAATACCCATTTCTGTTGTCACCTTTTAACATTAAAACAAAAAATGTAAAAGAAAGTTTTATGATCAAACTCTTAATTCTGCGAATGCCTCTAAAGATTGTAGTTTTTGGTTATATATCTTTTAAAAAATCTACATCATTAATATTCTTGAAAATTAGTTTTCCTTGGGGAAGGGACATCTTCCCTTTGGAAGCCTAGTATTAAGATTTTGTTAACTGATTTGGTCTCACCTTCACCTTAGCAGGGGGATCATTCCATTGTTTCTTCTTATTTGCAACTCTCCAAAGTTTTAATTGTTCCTTCATCTCATCTTTCTCCTCGTTAGTATCTATCTCTGACACTGACTTAGATTTAACATTCTCAGATTTCTTGGACTCAACACCCTACAACAACAAACATAATCATTATCTAATTTTCTAATTTTCTGTATACTAACCCATATAGTAATTTATTTATATTGATTTTGACTTCCAAGGGTTTTCTCGGATTGATTGAAATGAAAAACTGACCTTAAGAGGCTGTTTATGAGTGTTCTGATCGATCCAGCCACCAAATCCAGGAAATACACCCATTTTGTAATATTTTAGAAAAAGAGCAGAAAAGGACGGTCCAAAGAAAGTGTCTGAGAGATGTTGACTTACAGATGAAAGGAAGTCAACCGGACATTATATGGTTTTACTACCCTTTTACTTTTTGGGAACCGAAAATATAAAAATATGGATTCGATTTAGACGAAATGCAATATGATATTGAAAGAATAGCGAAGGTGGAGTGTACGATACGTTTACATACCGCGAAACAAGAAAAAAACTAGGCAACTCAAATCTCGTGACTTAATTCTTGACGTACAAGCGATAGCATGAGGAATGTAAGCATCATGGGCTTAGTTAGATCCACAATTAACGGGCCTATAATTTTTTTGTCAACGGGCCTATAATTATTTATAAAATTTACAAATCTGTTTCTTGTCCATCTGGTCCAAATTCTCGAACTTTTTTTTTTTTTTTTTTTTTTTTTGCGTGCCGGACTTGTAGAGCGAATGTATGACTTTTGTAAAGATTTTATTAGACAAAAAAAAAAAAAGGTGTAAGCAAACCTTTGCGGCTAGAGTTATTAACTTATTAATATTATCGAATGTTTTTTTCTTCATTAACGGAAAATATAAAGAAGTAAAGATAACCAACAATCAAAAGGCGACCCCATTATGCACAAACACAAGAAACATTCAATTATTTGAACAGGCATAATTTAGTGAAAGAGAAAAGAAGGGTATGGCATGAAAGAAGATCAAAGCGTGCTTTACGCTAATCCCTATGCTGTTAAAACTTTGAACCATTCCCTCTCGTGGAGCCCCATAATTGGACACCTTTATCCAATATTACTCAATACAAATTATCACGAGACAAACAAAATCTTATTGCACTTGAGTATATATATAAGAACGAGTGATAATAGCTCTTAAAAATAAAGTCATAATTGGTCAACCAATCATATGAATAAGAATTACAATGGACTGTAAAATAGTAGTATTTATAAGAAGAACAAAAAGATATGTGCATAGAGTGAATATCTACATTTGTATGATGCATGTGACGATAAATACACACCAATAGGTACATTTGTTTAGCATAAAGTGATTATGGCAGTGAAACAGAGCTTACACCATTTAAAAGTAACATATTTTTGGAGTAACCACAAAATATGTAAGAAGGACAAAATATGTTTACAGGATTACTTTTACATTTGTTTTTATGTTTATGGCAGTGAAAGAAGGACATATAAATAATGAATACATAAAGTGATAACATAAAAGTAACCACAAAATATGTAAGAAGGACATATAAATAGTACACACCAATTAATAGGTACATATGTTTAGCATAAACTGATTATGGCAGTGAAACAGAGCTTACACCATGTAACATATTTTTTTATGTAAAAGTAATCCTGTTCAATTATATCACACCAATCAACAATCACATATCAGCATCTATATATTTTTTGGAGTAACCACCAGCATCTATATTGCGTAAATAAAATACATATCAATAGATACACTTGTTCAACATAAAGTGATTATGTCATATGGGAAGATAAAAAGGGGGTTAATATGGTTTTTTTTGTTCTTCTGTAAACTAAACATCTAGCTTTTCTAGTATTTTTGGAGTTCTATTACACATATACATGCACATACACACACCCACTACCTTATATAAAATTTTGAAAGTGTTGACTTAATGTGTGTAAATAGTGAGTAATGGGATATAGAGGAGTCAATGATTGGCTAAACCCACTCCACAAAACCTATTAATTGAATTTCTTGGAAAATATGAAATTGTACAAAATCTCAGTTTATCTCCTCACAAAGAAAACAGATTTGTTCCAAAGTGCATCTCTCGCCATGCACTTACACATCACAACGAATCTCTTTATAAAAAGAAAAGAAAGAAAAACAACAAAGAATGTTCTCTCAGTTTAAAATGTTGGTTTCAGACCCATTAGTCTTATTCCTTTCATTACCTGTCACTTTTGTATGATACATATTGATTAGCAACTTTATTCAGACCACAATATATGCTACTATTAATATATACATCACCCCTAATATCACATGGAATGAAGCATATTCACATTTCTTGTTTCACAAGTACCTTCTCAATAACCCTCCTTAATCTATACTCAAGGAACTCCAAAGAAAAACTTCTCAACATCTCAAACCTCTAAAACTCTCTTATAACACTTCTTAATTTATCTTTGAGAACAAAGCAAACACCAAAACCTAAGAGAGAAAATGGGAGATCAAGGAGTACAACAGATGCAGCAACCTGTTGTTGTATATCCAAACACATACCCTAAACAGTATCCAGACCCTTCTTCTTCTTCTTCCTCTGGCTCGCGTGGTTCCTTTGGGACGGTATTCATAGTCCTAGCCGTGATCCTTGTCTTGTCGGTTGTGGCTTGTGTCTTTGGGAGGCTATGTAACCGTGAAAGAGGCGCGGCTAAGCAGCAGCACAGCAAGCATCCAAAGCATGAGAAAGGCTCGTCTAAGAAGAGCCGTGAGATTCGTCCTGTGGAGCGTGAGCCGAGGGAGAGAGGTGATTTGGAGTTTGGCTTGGATATGAAACGGCCTGGGCCATTTGACAAACCCTCTGGAAGAGATCACGGAGAGGACATAGAATTCGGATTTGATAACAAGAGAGGAGAACGAGGCGGAGGAGGGCCACCTCCACCGAGTATCAAACATGGAGTGAGATTTAAGTTACCGGAAAATGGAGATCATCATGGTAAAGGCGAAATTAGACGTGGAGGTCCTGACTTTGAGTTCCGACCAGGACACCAATGATCTTGATTTGTCCAAAGAACCAACCACTTTATGCTTATGTCTTAATTGCTTCCTTTCTTTTTCTTTCTTTTGTGCTTTTTCTTTTCTGGGTATGTAACTTAGAGATGAAGCTATCAAACTTCTTGTACTCTCTTGGTATGATATATACAGTACCTACTCTGTATATATATATATATCTTTAAGGCACTAAATAAATCCAATGTATGTAGAATTTTCTAAGTAAATTTGGTAAGAATCTTGGTAAAAGAATCAACAAATTTATGGAAGAACGTTTTAATTAGAATACAGAGTTCTTCACTATCCTCCTCATTCAAACAAAAATCAGGAACACAGAAAGCAGAAAAAGTACAGCAAGGTACAGGTAAACTCTTCAGGACTTTTCTGGGTTCTAACTTTACGAGGCCAATTAGAGAACAAAAACACTAAAGGCACCTACCAAGAAAATGCATCTCAACACAACTGACGAAAAATGTGGCTTTACAGAGACAGGGGTATGCGTTATACTTTCACCTATTTTGTATGACCTTAGAACCGTCGGTTATTAAAAGGTCGGGTCTCAGATTCATTGCCTGAGAAATCAGATGAGCTTTTGACAGAGTAATCTCCACTGTACATCCCTGACTCTCCGCTATCATCAAAACCAAACGCCATTTTCCTGAACTTCATGATCTCTTGGTTGTATTGCCCTGAGTCATAAGTTGTGCTTTGTCCAACTTTTATTCCGTTGCTGATATCTGTCGAGTCCCCGTCAATATCCAATGCTCTCACAACCTTATTTTACCAAGAAAAAAAAAAAAGGCTTTAGATGTGATGAAATTGGAATCAAGAACTCTATAGAGCAATCAAGAACTTGTTGCTATATATATATATATGTAATATTTGGACTTTGGGATTGGTGTTTACCTGCATCATTCGTGGACGTTTTGGACCAGAATGTCTAACACACGCAGCGGCTGTCTCGATCATCCTGAAGACTTCATGCTCTACGTAATGTTTTTCGAGCCGACTATCAACCAGTTCGCTGAAATCCCCGGTCTCAATGGCTTTGATAAGCAGCGGGCGTGCCTGTGAGTTCATGTATTTATAAGTAGTGACATGAGTAAAACTAGAGCCAATCTTTGACTCTGTAACTGAGGAACGTTTGAAGATTGGTTGGTTTCTTTACCCATTCGACCAAACTCTCTTCTCCTAGAGGCTGACTCTGGTCTACTGGTTTCCGTCCCGTTACAAGCTCCAAGAGAACAACCCCGAACGAGAAAACATCGGATCTATCTGTTAACTTTCCGCTTGATGCATATTCCGGCGCTAGGTACCTGAAACACAAAACATGTTATACAACCATAAAAATCATTAAACATTCACAATACTAAGAAAAGTAATATTGTATCATGCGCTAGAGTAAACAAACAATTGTCTTCAAGCATTGGAACAACAAAGAGTGAGCTTTGTGATGAATGCTTACCCAAAAGTCCCCATAACACGAGTCGATACGTGTGTCTGCGTTGTATCATTGAGTCTAGCAAGTCCAAAATCAGCAACCTAAACACCGAAATAAACCTCATCAACTAAGAAAATACAGAGCCATAAGATGGATATAAAAAAGGGGTTNAAAAAAAAGGGTTTTTTTTTTTTTTTTTTTTTTTTTGTAATTACCTGAGCTTCATATTCATCGTCCAACAGAATGTTTGCCGACTTTATATCCCTGTGAATGATTTTCGGATGACCTGTAAAAATCAAAAACAAGAATGGTGAAATTCTGTCTGCATCTGACACTAATTAGCAGCTTGAGAGAGTGACTCACAGTCTTCGTGTAGATACGCCAATCCTTTAGCTGACCCTATAGCGATCCGGACTCTCCTAGACCACTCCAAAACCGGCATCCCCTTTCCGTGCAAGTGATGCTCCAAAGTCTGGTTCGAGACATACTCGTAGATAAGCAACCTATGCTGGTCCGAGATGCAGTAACCGACCAGAGACACCAAATGGCGATGGTGAACGCGACTGATGATCTCAACCTCGGCCTTGAACTCGCGGTCGCCTTGCCCGCTCCCGGCTTTGAGCTGCTTCACCGCGACGACTTTGCCGTCGTGCGTCGTGCCTTTGTAGACGCACCCGAACCCTCCTTCTCCGAGAATGTTCTGGCGAGCGAAGCCCTGCGTTATCTCCGCGAGCTCCTCGTAGCTGAAATGCGTCTGGCCGCTTCCGAGGATCGCGGAGTCAGGCATGGCACTGGACTGCATTTGCTGTTGGTGACCTCCTCCGAATTGGCTCCCGTAGCTGCTGCTCATGTTCATCCCCATACCGGAATGTTGCTGTGAATTGTACATCATTGAGCCACCGGGACCGGAGAATCCTTTACTCGGGTCTTGACCGTACATAAATCCATCTACATGATAAAAATTCAAATCATCAAGCTGGGTGTAGAGATGATCGGAGAGATTAAGAGGATGGATTTTTTTTTTTAAAACCTGATTTTACAGAGAAATTTTGGTGAGGCAAGTACTGGGAATGGTTATAGCTATCGATGTTTTTCTTCTTCTTTCGTCTGACTAGGAAGACGACGGCGATGAGCGCCATGATCGCGAGTCCGGCGACGGCCATACCGACCATGGTTTTTCCTTGATTGCTGTTTCCATTGCTGCTGTTTGCGGGAGGTGTTTCTCTGCTGGTAGGGACTCTGAGGTTCGGAGGCACGACGGGTCCACCGGTGGGTCTGGGTGGTGCTGCTGCGAGGAATGGGCTCGGCGGGGAGTTTGGGTCAGCCGGAGGAGAGTTGGCTGGTTCTGATGGCTGAGTTGGGGGAGGTTGCGTTGGGTCTGATATTGGGGCTGGAGGTGGATTGGTTTGATCTGACGGCGGAGCTGGAGGAGAATCTGACGGTGGTGGTTCCGGATTTGTTGAAGATGATGGTGACGGAGGCGATTGGGCGTCTGGAGATGGAGGAGGGTTACCGGATTCGTTTGGCGGAGCCGGTGGTGTTTCTGAATTCGTGGGAGGAGAAGGGGATTTGGTGGATTCTGGAGGCGGCGGAGAATTGTTTGAGGCTGCCGGGGGAGAATCGGAGGGAGGCGGAGGCGGTCTGGCGAATAATGGAGGAAAAATCGAAGGCAGCGGAGGAAGTTTTGAATCGGGAGGAGGAGGCGACGGTTGGGCGTCGGACGGTGGCGGCGGTGATGATGAGGAAGTAGTCGGTGGAGGAGCGGATTTCTCCGACGAATTTGCCGGCGGCGGAGAAGAATCGGTTGGTGGAGCCGGTGGTGAAGAACTCGGCGAACTGCCCGAGTCTGACATTTTTTCAAATTCTTTCTTCCGCTTTCTGATTTTACGATTCTGTTTCCAGAAATCAACACTCAAAAATTGTTCCCTAAAAAACCAATTTCGTAACTCAATTTACGAAGGAGACAATTATCAATCCTCCAAAATCCCTTAATTTGAAAAAAAAAAAATCAGAAAAGCACACAATAAACTCCAATGAATGTTTGATTTTTCTCCTAAATATAAGAAAAACTAGGGTTTATAAAATGCAGGGACCTCGAGAGAGAGGAGAAAAATGCGAGAGCTATTACAGACTAAAGACGATAATAGAAGGAGAACCTCTGTCTCTCTCTCTCCCTCCCTCCCTCGCTTTCTTTTCCCGGGAAAAAAATATATTTGAGAAGGAATCTTAATAAATCGCCATGATCTGTTTTACTGTTAAGAACTTGTAGGCACGTCTCGTGTGCCCTTTGATCTAAAGCGCTCTCTCTCCCTCTCTCTCTCTTTCTCTTGTGTCTCTACAATATTATTTGTTTCTGTGATTTCTTTTTTGGTTTTCCTCGTACTGTTTCTTTTGGGGATGTCACTCCTTGATTCCCGGATTACCGCGTAATTCAACGGTATTTTTGAAGTGTTTTTTTATCGGACTCTTTCGACCCGACCCGGTATCTCGTTGAGGTTTCTAGCGATTCGTTAGGGGGCCTATATAATTTGTTAATACCAATGGGCCTTTGTTAGTTTCACGATATTGAAGCCCATTATATAGGCCTTCTTTTTGTTTTTTTCTGTTTATAACTAGAGGAAATCTCGAGCTAAACCCTTGAATAACTAGCTAATCTCATAATCTTTTAGAAAATATGTGGCAAGAATCGCATTGACTTTTTACATGGTCGAATTTGATATCTTCAATTTTCTTTCTCGAGTTTTGGTAGATAGATATTTTTTTTTTTTTGCATATTACATGGTCGATACAATACAAGGCCTGTTCATTTGGATTAACTCGTAACATCTTAATGTTCAGTGATACAATTTGGTTAAATTGACATAACTTAATTCAATTTACCGTTGTCAACTTAACGAGATTATTAACTAGTAAAGTTTTAAAACATCGGTTATTTTAGTGTAAACGCCATTGTTCAATACTTTTTATTTTATCTTATTGAATTTGTTGTACTCACCATCATAAATTCAAGAAACAGATCAGATCAAAGCTGTTTATCATGAGAAGGAACCGATTCACCGGGGTGATAGATGATAATTAGGCTCCAGTGAAAACTGCATCAAGTGTAAGTCATCTTGTCAGCGGTAAGAAAAAAAATTAGCTATGTGTGTGTGAAATATGTTTTCACCTGAAGTTTATAGGAACAAATATATAGTCTTTTTCAAAAAGATCCACATTCTTAGTCCACTTCTGCACGCGTTGGTATTCTTCCCTTCCTCCAAAAGTTTGTTTTATTCTTGAGCGGTGGACAACCTGGTACTGTTCAAACCGTGGACAAAACCACCAGCTTGGCGAGAAAAGTTTTCCGCCTTTTCAAGGTCAACAATCTCTATCTTTAAAATGTTTGGATTTGGAATTGGCTTCTTTGTTTTGATTATCTGATTAGAGAAAATGGCTTTCAATGTGTTGCATTTTGTCAATGATCTTCACGGTCTTATCAGCCCTGTGCCTAAAGGAATACCGCTTCCTCTCGTCTTGCTCGGAAAGGTGCCAAAAGAGATGTTTAACTCTTACAACATCATATCTTGTTTTCTGATTCAATCTTTTCTAACTTTTGTTCTTGTTTGTTTGGTATGATCCGTTTCAGTCCAAGAATGTTCTCTTGTCTACCTTCTTGTTTCTTGATCAAATAGTCTGGCTTGGTAGATCCGGCATTTATATATAAGGTGAGAGCAACAATCCATATTTGGTCTATTGAAGTTTTGAATCTTTTGATGTTTCATTTAGGCTAAGTGACTGAAAGATTCTTGCTTTTGTTTGATCGCATCGCATCGCACAACAAAGAACGAACTGAAATGATTGGACGTATATCACTTTTCTGCTGGCTTGGATCATCCGTCTGTACATCAGCTGTCGAGGTTTCTTTTTCTTCTTCTCCTAGTTCTTTCAGTTTTACTATGATAGATTTCTCAAAACATATGTTCTAATTGATCTCGAGAACATTTCCAAACTTTTTTGTTAATGGGAAAGCTTTTGTAGAGGAGATTAAGCGAATTTTAAGAGAACTATTTCTCTATTCTGGGGAAATCATCGAAATAAGAGTTTATTTGAGAGGTTTTCACTTCAAACATTTTCTAAGCGAGATTACTAATATCAGTCGAGCCAACCTAAAAGATCGCTGGAGTCGGATTGTCTGAGCCTAGTATCCCAAATGAGGGCTGGATCTTTGCAATAAGGCAACTTTTGTGTAATGTGTAAGCCATTTTAACTGATTTTGAAAATTTGTAATAATATATGAAAAGCTAGTGGGCCAAATATTTTATTCTTATCCAAGTGTTACTAACACTGTGTTAGTATAGTTTTTCCATAGCAATAATATTTGTAAGGCTTTCTAAGAATGTTTATGAGCTGTTCTAAAATAAAAATGGGTGAAAACTCAATTACAAGAGTTTAATAAATAACTTTGTAAATGAAAATGTTGAGAAAACCATTTTTACAATAAAATGTTATTTCTACTAACTTTCTTTTCTTTTTACAAATGGTTTACGAAGTTAGGTTATTTTATTAAGAAATTGTCACTATATGCACGAAAAAAACACGTTTCCAAATTTGCGTAGGGTATCCAAAAATGTTAGATCGGCGCTGCACCAATCAAATACAAGATTAATATTTATGGTTTAGTTAATTACAACTTACCATGCGTAATCTCTCGGTTCTCTCATTATGATCTTGTCATTTCATACCTTTCGATTGTTTTGGGATGATCTCTAATTTTGAGATAATTGATATTAGTTTATGTACACACATATAACTAAAGCTCTTTGTTACAAATCTAGGTTAAATGTATAACAACTTTATTTAAAATGTTAATTATATATGTGGGTATCACTAATTTTATTTTACCAAATGAAACTGATAATGTTTTAAAAGGTACCAATCAACGAAAATTTGAAATCTTTGATTTGTTTACTTTGTATCGGTCTGATGAGAGCATTTTATCATTATACTCTTGTCTTTTTGTGGCGACCTCCTCTGCGGCGACCGCATGCAGCTCTGTAATAAATTCCTGTTCAGCTGAGCCCATCGCAATTTACTTGTTCTCCCACATTATATTGCCATGGAGATCTGGTGGGATTAAGTGTCTTTGGAATTTTTGGTTTCTCCGAATCAGGCATAGGCCTTCGAAGGAGAGTAGGGGGTGATGGCGGTGACTGCAGCACATGCGAGGAAGTAATGTGAACCAGCGGAGATCTTCTCAATCTCCAGGACTCAAGGACGATGAAAAGAGTTGGAGGAGCCTGCCTAAAGAAATTGGCCAGTGCCAATCGTTGATTAGGCGCCGCTGAGAGTAGAATTTGGCGGACTGAAGATTTGTGTATGAGAAGAGTTGTGAACTCAAGACTCCGTAGATATTTTATGAGATCGGCAAAGTAGAAATCGCCTTGCAAAACCGATACACAGTAAACTAATCAAAAGAATACGAGTATTGTGGCCCGTACTATGTCCGGGCATTAGGATATGCTAAAATAAAGAATTAAAATTGTATTTGATTTTAATCAAATACATATTGTGTTTGAGATGTTAAAAACAAAATATGGTATTCTAGAAAAGGAATATGATTGGCCAGGTGAACCTTATAGAAAAGTTTAACAAATACAAATGTTACTAATAAAGTGTTAATATATTTTTGTTATTTTTCCTTTATCTATAAATTATAATTCAATAACAAAAATTCTTTTAATTCACCTGAATGATGTGGCCACAATAATCAATAGTACTGTTTTGCATGTGATATTTAACTATGAGTCTATGAGTGGTCAGATAAAAAGATTGTTTGTTTTTATATATCTACTTGATATTTTTCTTTTAATTCTCGTGAGAGTAAATTTAACAATTGAAAGTTGGTTTTGATGATAATATGACATTTTAGTATATCTTTAAGTAAAAGATATGTTGCATAGTTGAAATATTATACTTACACCAAAATTGATATATTATACATATTTAACTAAATATTTTATTTTACTTGAATTTTGTTTTACCAAATTTACAACATCTCAAGCATATCCAAACATGCTTATATATGTTAAGCCTATGGTATTATTGTCTAATGGCTGTTCAAATGTACAAATTGGATATCTAGAATTTTGTCAAGCAGAAAACATTTGAAAACATTAACTAATACTTAAAAGGGAAAAAATAAAAGAATATTATATATAGATCTGATTGTTCTATGCAAATCTTTTGGGAAAAATTTCAGAAATACATTTTTTTGGGTGTCAATTTTCAAAACTACACTTCAATGATATTTATTTTCAAAAATACATTTTTTTCATTGTGTAAAAGAACTTTAAACCTTAAAATATAAACCTCAAACCCTCAAATCTAACATTGAACCATTAAATTCAAATCCTAAACCCCAAAATCTAAACCCTAATTAAGAATTAGTGAACCCAAACTTACAGATTAAAATTAGAAAAATGTAGTTTTGAAAATTTCTACACTAGAAGTGTATTTTTGAAAATTTACCTCTTGAGAGATGTATTTCTCAAAAAATTTCAATCTTTTGGATGGTTAAACAGTTTCGAATCTGACATATTAATGAAAACGTGAGCATCACGTGGGTTGAAAGACTCTTGGGTAAGTTGGAGTCTCTCTTCTCATCCATTCATCTTCAACCCTCGTCGACTTTAATATATAACAGATAGATATTGTTGTCTTTTCTTCGATTTCTGCATGGAACAGCGAACCTCCTTGTAAGTTGAAGTTTCCTTCTCTTCTTATTTTCTTATATCTGCCTCGATTTGTCTGATTATCATCCTCACTCGTCTTCCATTCCTTTATGACACAGAGCAAATGAAATGATATTCCAGCTTCTTGACCTTTCCCATCTGCAAAACCTTGAAAAAGAAAAAATTGAACTTGTACGACCCAAGATTATTAAATGTTGTTACTTAAATTTTATGACTTACTCATTTGCTACAGAACTTTAATATGAACTCGTCTTTATGCGCCATCAATGCGTATAGACTTATTCTGAAAGCCGTTACCACAAGATCCATAAGTTAGTTAGAAAACAAAAAAAAAGATCCTTAAAATATCTTGTACACAATATTCATACCTTCCCCGACGCAACTTCAAAACTCCACAGACACAATCAAATTGATGATTAGTGTTTCTTCAGAAAAAGGAAAAATATATGTTGTCAATTGTTGGTATCAAAATCAAAATTTTGTAGAATAGATGAAAGAATCAACAGTATTTGCTTCGTGGAAGAAATTGAACTGTTTGCAAAGAAACTTGTAGTTGAAATAACGCCAGAGTTCGTTGAAATTTAGTACCTAGAAGTTGATAAAATTGTATGAAAATGTGGAGATCGTGGCTGTAACGGGTCCTTAAACATACAGTTGCTTTTGGTTTTTTGTGTATTTAATTAATTCTTTTTACTTTGGATTTGACGTGTTTTATTCAGATTTTTCAAAAATGTGTTTTAACATTTTTATTACTTGCCACATGTCACCTTTTAATTGGTAAGGTGATATAAAAATTCCAAACCAGTATATAATAATAAAATGCTCTCAAACCGATACACAGTAAATAATCAAAATAATATTCTCAAACCGAAACCGAGTATAATGATCTGAAGCTCTCTCCCTCTCTCTCTCTTTTTCGTCTCTTTAGGACATTACTCTTTTTGTCCCAAAATATAAGTTTTTTTCTGATGTATCTGGACTCAAAACACAATTAGATATATGAAACAAAACTTATATTTTGGGACAAAAGAAGTATTTGTTTCTGTGATTTCTTTTTTGGTTTTCCTCGTACTGTTTCTTCAGGGTTTCTTCGCCCTCCGAAGGACTCGTTTTCAGCTCCTGGAGGAACCTAGCTTCTTCAGCGGAGCTGGAGGAGAACCCCTTATATATTATATTCAAAAAAAAGTCAAAAAATCAAATGATTACACAGCCCACTTCGCTCCGCTGCTCTGCTCGCTCCGACGATTCTACATACCGGTCGAAAGAGACTGAGCCCGGGCGAAGCCAATCACATTGAGTTGTAGATTGACATAGTTGACTCCTTGATTCCCAGGCTTTGAATGGAAGTCCAGATTTAATGCAGAATAAATACAGAACAGATCAAATACAGATTGATCTGCAATTAACACACAATCACACTTTTAATGCAGGCCAAAATAAATGCAGGAGAAAAAAATTGATCTGCATACAGATCTGAAATCAGTTAAAAAAACTTAGCTCTGCATTTAAGGGGGTAAAAAGCCCCGTACAAACACAGATCAAGATTTTTTTTTTATAATTTTTTTTTATTCTCTCTTTATTGCTTACTATTAATATTAAATTCTAACTATTTACTTACAAATAAATCTACAGAAAAATTTTATTCATATTATACTATATATATTATATTATCAAACATAAATTTTTATTATTATTATATATATATATATATAACTGAGGTAACTTGTATAAATATTAC